>VALG01016247.1:0-29759 GCA_009835305.1 Ipomoea purpurea | reverse complement strand
GAAAATTATATTTGAGAATTGATTTTAGTAAACAAGTTTTCTGTTTTCAATTCTTCTACTTCTCCAATTCTCCATTTTTTCAGAAAATTCTCTATTTTTCCATTTTGATAAACGACCCCTATACTAATCCATACTCCAAGAACCTTGGGATCAAAAGTGTTTGAACGAGTACAATGAAAGTGATATCGTTGGCACCATAGGAACAAGAATGGCATTTCTAGCGGCATTGCTAGAAAAAGAATGCGTAAATAGACGGTTAAGAAAAGTGGGAAAAGGAAGCATTGATAGGTTGTGCCAGCAGATAACTTTCCCAAATCTAGAAATCGGGGGCGAAAGGAGAAAATCTCAAAAAACGTACCAGAGAAAAACCCTACTATACATGCCAAACTCCAACGGGAGACGACGAATGTATAGATTAAAAAGACGAAAACAATATACAAGTAGGTGGAGACTTAAAAGACGAACATATATTCGCCGAGATAAGGCTCAAAGAACGAAAAAGGATAAAGCACATTGTACCTGTTACAATTGTAATGAAAAAGGACATTACGCAAATGAATGTCCAAAACATAAGAAAAATAAGGTTGCGGCAGCTCAAGAATTTGAGCTTATAGAAGCTTTATATTTTGAAGAACTCCCAGAAGAGATCTCAGAATATGAGATTGATTCTGAAATAGAATGGTCCGAAAGATCAGAATCAGAATCAGCTGACTACACTAGTTCTGATGAAGACTAGATTCAAAACAGATATAGTAGAGCAAGACCCAACGGTACTTGACCTCTACACTAGATTAAGGGTATGCCGAGAATCAAAATTCGGCCATGATCACTGGAAAAACAAAAGCGATCTTGAATTGCTGAATCATGCAAGAAAGGTTAACAGATATAACGCTCATTTAATGAATGATTTGGTCCCTCAATTATTAGCGAACTGTCAATGTAGTTCCTCAATTGCTTATTCATCGATTTGGTCCTCGAAAATAATTATTTTTAGTCGATTTAGTCCCTCTGGCCGTCGACATCGACTAAAAATAATTGCTTTCGGGGACCAAATCGACAGTCGGAGGGACTAAATTGACTAAAAATAATTGTTTTCGGGGACCAAATCGATGAATAAACAATTGAAGGACTACATTGACAGTTTGCTAATAATTGAGGGACCAAATCGTTGATTAACTCTTATTATTATTATCATTATTATCATTATTATCATTATTTTTTTTTTAATTTTTGTGTCTTCCAATTAAAATATGATGTACAAAAATCATGAAATATTTTAACTAAGTCTCTTAACTTAACTTGTGAGTTAGTATTTATTTATTTTTACTCATTTAACACTTTGAATAACATTGTGCTGTGTAGTATAGTAGTTGTAATGTATGGCATGAAATGCAACAAATATGAAATTTAAAATGAACCTCTTTTAATTACCTTTTTGGCATTCATAATATTAAATAATCTTTCCTCTTTCAATTTGTACAACTTGTATCTTCTATTTAAACATCTAATGTTAATACCCAATATAGTCCTTGACAATAGTTATTTTACTCAATTTAGTCTAAATGACTTTTTTGGTGCTCAATTTAATCATCGGCTTTTGATGATTTTTACACAACTTAGTTCTTTGTTAAAAATTCTATTAGTTGACGGTTAGAAATAGGATCATAACGGTAATTTTTCATCCTTCATTCCATTTTGGATGATTATTTCTTCTTCCCCTTGTTAAGATCTATGCAAAAATGTAAATCTGCGTACCCAAATCAACTTTAACCCTAAATAAATAAATATTTGTCTAACCTTCCGGACCTAATGGTAACATATCATCTTTATTCTATTTGGGATGATTCCTTCTTCTTCCCCTTATTAAGAAGGGCTTAGGACCCTATTTCTAATAGCCAACTAACAGAATTTTAACAAAATGATTAAAATGTGTAAAACCATCAAAATGATTAAATTTTAACATCACATCAACTATTGCCACTCTAAGTAACAGTTTTGGGAGAAAAAGAACGTTTTTTAAAAAAGGTGAAACCAAACTACACCTCCAAAAAAAAAAATTTAATCCATAAATTGGTTCTATAACAATAAATTTAAAAATAGAGGGGTAAGAGAAAGACAATCAATTAATTTAAAATTTGGAGTGATGCACATTATTTAGTCACAAATTCTTAAAATTAAAGCATTACTTGCCTTAGTACATAATGGAAACCACCTCCCCACCCTTGCAAACAATGGAGGATTAAAATTATTAAATTAACACCATGTTCAAGTGATTACGTATTAAAATAATCAATTTTAGAGTCGTAATATTTTTTTTCTTAAATATTCGAGGGATAACAATTAGTATTGTATGTATTAAACACTTATTATTAAGTACGTGAAAAATTTATATCTAGTAGTAAAGATGGATCTTATTATTATTATTATTATTATTATTATTATTATTATTATTATTATTATTATTATTTTCATAATTGCATAGTAATTAATTAATGCCACATTTAGTACACTGTTGACTTAACCTTTCAAACCGACACCCAACAAAAATATCGTCGCACCTGGTAACTTCAACTGCATAGCATGTATTTATTGGATTGCTAGGATCAAGTGCTTATTGATACATTAAAAGTTATAGGTATAGCGAATGTAAAAGTTTATTTATATATATACTTGAGTAGTAGTCAAAGTCATTAAAATTAAAGTTAATGTAGCGAATGTAAAAGTTTATTTATATATATATTTGCATAGTAGTCAAAGTCATATTTCAATAGTAGAATGCTGAGCTGGACAATCTAATTAGCCAATGTTCAACACACTACGTATGTAGATTAAATTCATTTATACATATGTCATATGAGGGGTACGTAAAACAAAAAAACCTAAAACAATATTATTCTTCAGAGTTTAAGATTTGTTTATAATTATTGAAGTTCTCGTTCTCCTCTTATTTGAAATTGGAATTAAAACTTTCTTTGGAATGAATAAAAATTAAAATTTAAATTCGTCTACATTAATCAACTAAAGATCAAACTAAAATTTATATTCTTTTAATGTTTATGTAATTCTTAAATTTAGAGTAAGAGTATGTAAAATTCAATGTTAAATTAGTTTAAATTTGTATTAACTCTTTCACATAGGTTTTTTTTTTTTTTTTTTATATATTTTTTTTTTAAGTATGTTGAATGTCTTGGTTATCTCTATTAACTATAACTCAAGAAAAATCGCGCCTAGGGCCGGCGCTTTAAATTTATTAATTAATTATTATAATAATTATTATTATTATTATATAATTTTATTTATTATTATGTTTGTAATTATTATATTATTTTTATTGCGATATTTTTCGACATATAATAGGAAAGAAGATAATAAACATTTGATTCAGAGATGTCCGTTTTGATCCACTACAATAATTCCTCAAAAATGCTTCTTTAGCTCTTAATTTTAAATTTTTTATGTATTTAGATCGTTTAAACAATCTTTTGAACACTTTTACAACCACTTTCGTAAATAATTTTTAAGAAATAACTATGGAAACTAATTTATTACTAAAATTAAAAAAAAAATTAAATTTTATTTTTAACTAAAAAAAAATTAAAAAAAAAATAAAATCGGCGCCTAGGCGCCCCTTGCCGCCTAAGGGGGTGCCTAACGTGTTTTGCAACATTGCTTATACTCATAACTTGTGTCTTATGGTAGGACTACTAGCTGGTAGGATAGCTAGACATCATCTCATTATATTTCACAAGTAGTGGTACATGGATAACTTCACTCAAGCTAGTTATGTTGTTGACTTCATAATAATAAGGTTATAAGTTCGATTTTTTAGCGATAGCAGTCTATTGACCTTAATAATTTGTGTTGGTCAACTATGTGCAAACTATACTGGTTTACCTCCTTTGTCAACTAAAGTCACAAGGCCTATTAACCTAGTGCACAACATCGAGGAGTGGCGGGCGGTTTTCCTTGTCACTCAAAATATAATAAAATTTGAGACTTCATTTCAATAGTAATCCTTCTTCTTTTTTTTTTTTTTTTTTTTTTTTTTTTTTTTTTTTTTTTTTTTGTAATTTGACTTTTCTAATTTTTAACACTAATTTTTAATTTGATGTAATTAGTCCTTACACTATCGGTTTTGTTTCAAAATTAGTTTTGTATTAAAAAAAAATTTGTTTATGAGTTGTCAATTATAAGGTGCAAAAGTGTAAAATACTGCATGCATCTGTGCATTTCTTCTTCAATATCATTTATGTATAAGGGCAAAAGCATGATAATCAAAGAGCTATTTAATTTTTAGGAATTGCAATGATCTTTATAAACATTAAAATGATATAAAATTTACTCCAGACATTATTCATAAATTATGACATTGGAATTATAGCAAACGATAATGCAGAAGAAATGTACCAAAGGCTAGCTAGTTTTATACTTTTACCCTCATATTGACACATCTCAAAAGAGTTTCTTAATAACGCATTAAATTTGGGTTATATATATAGCTTTCAATGATTATTTATGAGGGTATTGTTGTTTTTCAAATTCCAAATATATTGCATGCATTCTGATTTCATTTTCTTGAGTCTAGCTACCCGCTAATAGTAAAACTTGTAGAGTGTTGACATCATTTTGCAACCAAAATAAGGAACTGATCAAAAAATATTACTAAGACCAAATAATATTTAAGTGATAAAAGAGACAAGTAAACTTAATATAGTCACTATAGCCATATTAATTATTTTTTAGGGTGTGTTTGGTTCGCACAAGGGAATTAGAATCGGAATCAAATACTTGGTAAATAGTAATCGGTTTTATTGAAAGTATTTTACATGTTTTGTAGTAGGATGAAATTGGAATGATTACCAATATTGATGTTTGGTTAATATAATGACATCCAAAGCACCAATATTAAAAAAAAAAAAAAATCCAAAACAAAAACCTAAAAGTACTAGTTCAAACTTAAAAATCATATTGCCAATAGGATAGAATGATTGCTAACATTTTTTTTTTCTTTTCTTTTAAACCAAACCAAAGGGTAACTAAAGAAATATTGTTAAACTACAAATTTTTTTTTTTTTAAAAAAAAAAAAAAAACAAAAAACCAAAGGGTTAACCTCAAAGAAACATTATTAAACTATAAAATTTGTTTAAAAAAAAAAAAGCAAACAAACCAAAGGGACTCAAAGAAACATTGTTAACTATAAAATTTGGCATCATGAGACAATAAAAAAAATCTCCCATGAGAATAGTCAAAGAGAGAAAAGGATAACTGTAAAGAACATCTAAAAAGATTTAAGGAGTTAATGCATATTTACAAGTGACATTATTTTATAGTTTTAATTGATCGAGGAGGAAATAATTACAAGATATATTTCATAAAGCTCATTTTATACTTCTTTTTTAGTCTTCGTTTGGAATATATCAAACCTCCTCTCACTATATAGAGTCACCATAAAATTGACCAACTTTCCAATTATGTCATTTAATGGTCAATTAAATTTAGAGCCTATACTATAATATTGATTTGTTAGAGGCTCGCGATTATTATAAATAAATATATATACACCCATTGCTTAGCCTCAAATCCGAAGTATAATTCTATTCAAAATATTGATGTTTAAGTTTGACTCAAGTCCATTTGAATTCTAATTTATTGAGTTAGTTTGAGCTTTTTGCTTAGCTCAAGATTAAACTAGAGGTATTTGAACTAGACTCAAATAAGTTTAATAAAACTTTGATAATGTAGGATATATTTATAGTCATGGTGGAAGAATAATGCAAATATTGTCTTGTATGGGTAGTTTAGGCTAATATTCACCTATGGTATGCTTTTGAAATTTATATTAAAAATTTAATTTGTAATGCTATGTTTTTCTATGAAAATATATAGCAAAATACTATGTGTGGTGGGTTTTAACTTTTTACTCTCAATTTTTACTCTACTTTTAAATTTTTGTTGTGAAAATTTTTTATAGGGACCCACAAAGATGAAGATAACTAATCATCAATTATCATATAAGGGAGTAAAAGTGAGGTCGTATAAATAGGGAATACATATAATATAACTATTAAAAATAACCCATACTTATTTGTCATCTGAAGAAATAAAAGTGATAGAGTAAAATTTAAAAGTATACATAAAACTCAAATATATAGTATATATATATATATATATATATATATATATATATGGATCCATGGATTCATGGTACGATATGTGAGTGTACGTGAATAGCGATTATTATACAAAATCCAAAGAGTGTCTTGCATATCTTTTCTCAGGCTAAAGTACATAGAATACTATGTAATTCGTACAATCTTATGCAAATGTACCAAGTACCAACTAACACATTCAAAGTTTTTTTTTTTTTTTTTTTTTTTTTTTTGGAAAAAAAAAAACATCAAAGTTCAAACAACACATTATAATTATTCTTTGAGTTAATATATAGTATTGAAAATATTGATTGAATGTTACGATTGTCAAATCATGTAATTATTACTACATCAAATGTTATAACTAAAAGTGAGACAAGTGTACTACTTTATTTTCTTTACTACATCAAATGTTTACGTAACAGTCAACGCCACATTGCAATTGACAAGTATTAAAGCTTAGAGATGGGGTAAAAGATGCAAAAGTTTGAGGGTAGGACTTAACATATCATGATATAAAAAGATGGTCAAAATTAATAACACTATACATATAGCCACAAGATTAAATAAGAACATAGTCTAATCTCAACCACCTATTAGGATTCATCAATAGTCTTCTTGCAGATTCATGATTTGGATTTGTACACAAATTTTCACTTCTGCAGTATTTTTCGTATAAACCGTGTATATATATAGCATCAGGCCCGGGTTTTAGGTAGTGCAAGCTGGGCTACCGCACAGGTCCCAAATTTTATAGGGACCCCAAATTTTAGTAGCCCAATATTTCATCTTTACCTAGTTAGTTTAAAAATAAAAACTAAAATTTTCAATTAAACTTAAAAGGCTTCATGAAGAAATGGTAGGAGCATGTATTTGTTGCATTTCAACTTTAGAGGTTTAAATTTCAAAACTTGTGCACACTATTGTTATAATTGTAATTTATTCCATAATATGTCTTTTGAGTTTTTCTTTGCGCACAGTAACATTTTACCACATTATTATTATTAGTATTTTTCAATGTTGTAGTAGGCGAAGGCGATAGCGCTAGTCGGGAGTCCGGGCAGCGCCTAAGCGGCCTAGACGGAATCTAGGCGGGCGCCCAAAAAACAGTGACAAACCTGTAGTTTGACAATTTTAATGACGTTGTTTTCAACAATCAATCAAATAACACATCCAAAATAAATGAAATAATGATAATTCATAAGTTATAACATCAAAAATATAAAAATAAAAAATCTCAAAATTCAATCATCCAAAGATTTAAAGTATCAAACGCCCGACATTGCGTGAATAAGGATGTATGTGTAGAAAGGTGAAACTAGTCTACAACTATATATATATATATATATTATAATATTATATATATAATATATATATGTGTGTTGGGTGTGTGTGTGTGGTGTGTGGTGTGTGTTGTGGTGTTGTGTGTGTGTGGTGTGTGTGTGTGGTATTACTGGTCAGGCTTCCTGTGAGGTCATGTCTCCCGTGCGTCAGTTGCGTATACATATTAGGAATGCAAAAATGCACCACACAATGTTCGTAAATAAACTAAATCACCATTATGTTGGTGTATTTTTTTTGTATGGTTGTATTTTTTGACATTTCATTCTGGTGTATTTTCGAACACTGTATGGTGCCATTTAATACATAGCCTAATGGTGTAAGATGTTGCACTGACCGCACGGGAAACACGACCTCCAAGTAACAAACTATATATAGATTATATTATTATAGTATATATTTATAATATTACTATATGAAAGTATATATAATTTATATATATATATTATATTATATATATAGAAATCTTATATATATTGAAAATGAGACTTATGAATTCAATCGTTTTGTTCTTATATAATTAGACGCATACCAAAAATCTCCTCTCTCTCCCTTATAATTATTCTCTCTTTTCCTAAATATCGCATACATAGGTCTTGCTCCCTGATCGAACCCCCTACGAAGTCCTTGCCTCCTTATTAAATCTTATGTTAGTGATTTTTTGTTTTATTGAGAATTTGATGTGGTATTGCACTTATTTTATTGAAAAAATTTCAATAGTAAGTCGATCAAATATGAACAAAAAATTCTACATTGTAAAAATATAAAATTTGGATATTGGTTAACTATTAAATAAGATTTAATTGTAATAGACAATTAATTTTCATTTAAACCATAAAAATAAAATGTAAGTAATAAGGATATTTTTATTGAGTTATTTACACAAGATCTCTTAGTGTGATTTAACATCCCTATTTAATTGTAATTATTACACAAGATTAGTACTTAATGCACATACCTAGATAGAGCTGCGACTTCTAAATTCAATCCATAAAGAAAAAAGAAAAAAAAAAAACAAATTGATTTGATCATGGTGGTGGAAAAGAATTGAATTTAAAATTTTATAGAAAAGAAAATACTTAAAATATTGATTTCATTGTTTAGTTTGTAAGAAATAAATTGGTAGGAATAAAACATATAAAGAATTCTAGTATCTTTAACTAATGAAGATATGTGAAGGTAATATTGAAATTCATGTTGTAACTTTTATCGTCAAGAATGTAAAATAATAAAATACCAAAAATGTAAGAAATTATTTTTCTTAAATTTAATTTTTTTTATTTGAATAAATTTTCTATTAACTAAACAATATTTTTTCAATTTAAAGAAAAAATCTCATAAAAAATAATTTTATAATTTGAACCAAACAGTTTAATAATTAAGAGAATTTTTTTTTTTTTTTTTTTTTTTTTTTTTTTTGCGTTAGAACATGAGGTATCCTGAACACGTCTTAACTGTAGGAAGCACCTTTAAACCCGTATCATACACAAACTAATCTCTGTTCGCACCGGACCTACCCAATAAAGGAAACAAAGTGCGGGCTAGATTAATATACTCAGCATAAAATAAAGAAATAGTTATAAATGTTGATAGATATAAATAGTAACTAGGAATGATTTTGAAACATAGCCACACTACTCTCACTGAGCCTCATTCCCTAAAATTAATAACATACGTCTTGTTCCTGTAGTCATGAGGTTAGGTGATCATTTTATGGTTTATTTGTCCGTATGAGCGGCTAAATTAGTCCACAAGACCTCTACATATAAAGTGGATGAAGTTTTGAAGAAAGAAATTTTTAATGGTTATTTTAATTTGAAATTCTAATTTTGGTTTTTTTTTTTTTTCAGTCTAAAAGAATATTAGTCCGACTCATTATTTTTAACTATGTTATGATACCAACAATAAATTTGATCTCAATATCTATTATTTAATGACTCTTTTATAAGATGGGTCTCTCTATTTTGTGGATTAATATTATTTATATTTGAAGAGTACTTCATCACATTATTGTTCAGCAACTCTATATCATACTCTGCGCTTGGAATATATAAATAAGCCATTTAAAGAATATGATATTGTTTATGAAGTATGTATTCATTATTCCGCATATAGGATAACTCTACAGTATATTTAACATGCCTGGATCCACTCTCATATTCTCTATTCTTGTTTTGGGTCGAGTCGTTCCTATTCCTATTTTAATTAGGATGAGATCGTATAAAGTTGCATAAGAATGACTTAAAAGCATATAGCATTGAAGTGATAGTATGCCTTATATATTCTATATAACTTTTGAGAGTTGCCTATTAAGGCACTTTAACTACAAATAGCATTTGTGACGAAAGAAAGTGTGTGACACTGAAGGTGATTGTGGCTGAAGTCCGGGTGGTGTGCTCAAAAAGTCAGTACCTTCAATAGATCGTGAGTATTTGGTTTGGCGTTGAGTAGCAAGTTGAGCTTAGGGTATTCATTTGAAGTTACAAAATAGCAATATTGATTCATTATATTGAATAATACGTATAGACCGTCACCGATTTTCGTGTTATCTTTTTTCATTTTGTTGCTGCGTGTCCCATATTATTGTGTCGCTAAGTGATTTGTCAGGAATTCCCACATTTGATATTATAAGGGGAATTGCTGACAGGTGTGTTAGTAGCGTGCACTTTTACTACGATTCACTTTCCCCAGTTAAATTATATTTTGAGGATAGAAGCGGTTCGTCTACATAGACGGTTTAATAACGTTGGAAGGTTAAAGTCGGAGAATACTCTCAAGTTGCGCGCAGACGCGTCAGCTGATGTACAAATTAGCTTTTATCGATTGATAAGTACGTACCGTTATAGTATTCAAACGTTAATAATTATATCAATTATATTAAAATTGATTTAGTTGGTTAATATGTGTCATGATGATGGCTATTTATGTAATCAAAATTCACACTATATTAAAATACGTGTTGTGGGAAGCAACATTTTTGAACAGCATAATGTTAAAGACAAAAAAGTGCAGAAACAACACAAGAACACACCACAATAAATTCCTCTTGTTTCCCATCATCAAATTCCTGCTCCTACTTCCACTTCTTTAGAAAGCTGTGTTTTGTCCCCCGTGCTTCATTGATCGCCGGGTTCGTTATATCGTTTGGGTTGCTACAAAACGTCAGAACGTTGTAACGTTTATTAATCCCCTGGGAGACCTAGGCCACCAAACGCTCCTAGCTACACTTTTATGGAGGTGTGCAAATAAGGTATTTTAAGGAAAAGAAAAGGACATTCGGCCTAACCTCGTTACATTTCTTTCTTCCTTCTTCTTCTTTCCCTTGTTTTGGATTATGCTTTTAGAAGAAATATCGGTTCTTTCCTATGTTAATTTGGAAATTATATATGCATAAGGATTATATTTCCTTTTTATATGAGATTTGATTCTTATATATTGGTATATATATTCTATATTTTCGAGAGGATGTTATCGTAATTTACATCAAAACAAGATTGTTTATAATAAATAGTATTCAAACAATTAAAATTATCTCGATAGGTAGTGTCGTTTTCCTACCCATTTTCTGGGAAAATGGACAACCAATCCCGATCTTTCAAGTACATAGATTTTATACGTTATGATTTGAGAAGTGTATAGGTAAACACCAGAAAGGACAAAATGTTATATATTGAAAATTCGTTTTTCCGGAAGTCATTTTTCTACAAGAAACATTATTATTCCGGGTTACCCAAACGCACCGTTCTCAAATATATATTTGATAGTGATAACCATAATGTAAGGTTTAGTGTGTTACAGCGAGGTTCGTTAGTGATGAGGATATATGCTTTATCATCGGATCATAATGATGTAGTTAAAACGGTTATATATCGGAATATGGTAAGGGAGCGCTGATGTTCGCTATGGATGGTAGGATCTCCATATAAGTGACACTACAAGAACCTATCAGGCTTAAGTGAGAATGGGGGTTTTGGGCATGACCGAATGTACCGTTTGGAAAGGAGCAGCTCGAGTGGTAGGAGAGAAGCGGTATAGACTGAGCTAAATGTTCGAGAGTCATATATGGTTCTATGACAAATGAGTGTATTGTAAACTAAACTGGAGTTGTGGTGGAGATGGTGAAATACGTCATATATAAATATGTAGTTTAGGAAATAGATGGAGTAATTCGAATTATTCAATCATTCAGGGAGTTTTCAGTCTTATGCTCAGAATATGGTATTTATACGAGACTTCTTTTTAACTGCCCATTATTGGGAAAAATGATTTGGAATCAAAGTTTAATGATTCCATGTAGTGTGTTTAACGACATCGTTAGTTTTTGTTACTACCGACATCGATGCAGAAAATCGGGATTGCCGAAACTATCCTTTAATCCAATTGCGCGATGTTGATCCTTCGGCGATAAGTTCTACAGATGTTGACAATTGTTGTACCAATTTGCTTAACACAATTCTGGTTAATTGCATCACTTAATATGTCTATGTTTTGCTATTCCAACATGGTTTCGGCATAAAAATAGAGCCTTACGAAAATGTTAATTAACCAAGACGTAAAAGTTAACTTGGGAATGAGGCTCAAGGTTCGATTTGCCCAAAATTTATTGGCCCCGTTTCATAGTTCTTTTATTGTTCCGGCAGACTAAATTTCACATAACGCTTATTGTGTAAGGAAGCCATGCATTTGATGTGCGGTAAAAAAAAAAAGGAAAACTGGCACAGATCGCCATTAAAATCGATTTATAAAAGGTGTACGATCGCCTCTCGTGAGGTTTTTATTTTATGAAACTTAATTGGATGCAGGTTTTAATGAAGACTACACGCGCATTATTATGGAATGCATGCAGACGGCGTCAATGTCAATTACATGGAACGGTGTCAGGTTACAACAATTTTAGTCCAGGAAGGCGAATTAGACAGGGCGACTGTAACACCCCTAATTTTAAAAACTTTTAAAAGCTTATATAAATAACGTAATCTATTATTAAACATCCAAACAGAACATAAACTATTCATGAAAGTCGGGGTGCTATGCCACACCTAGGTTTGAGAACCTAAGTGCACATGCTAAACTAACTAATACACAAGATCCATAAGTCCAAAACACAAGCCAAGGCACGCAGGCCATCATCAGTACTAGTACTAACTAAACAAAGGCTACAACTCACAACTAGAGCCGCACCTTAGTTATGATCATCACCTGAAAAACATATCGTAGCAACTGTCAGCGAATAATGTTGGTACCACTCCCACGGTTAAGTACAATATAGGTAGATATATGAAAATCATTTGAAACCAGAATACATATATAAAAAGCACTCTAGCTTTAAAACAAGATCAAGACTCAATGACACAACAATACCACTTGACAACTCAAGGGACTCAAGGACACAACATAGACTTGAACTATAGGCGATCAAAAGACGTAGCATGCATCTTAAAGGAATTGGGGAGCACACACAACGACAAGGCGTAATTAGACAAAACAAGCTCATAAAATAGCAGATTGAAGGCAAGCAATGGGGATCCAGGATGGACAATTCAATTAGCCAAGTAATATCAAGCCACACGAATCCAGCTATTCCAACCTGTATACCAACGTATTCCAACCTTACCCTCTCCATGCCTTATATCAGTTCCGAATCCTGTACCTCCTGGCCCACCCAGATTATGATCACATCGCCTTATTCCTCTGAGCAACTACATTGCCCCACACCGAAACACAAACAAGCTTCCACCAACGATGGTAGCACCAAAGTGCCATTCGCATGATCCGTGCCTCTAGCACCACTACCAAGGGGTCAGCGCATATAGCTCTAACATGGCACTGCGGCACTTATACCTTGACCCAAGCCTTTAGCAAGCAAATCTAAGGGGTGGTCCGTGCCTTTTAGCACGATAACGAGCACTGCGTTGCTGCTATCCGCAACAATTCATGTTCCAGGCTGATCACAATCTCAGTTCATCACCAATTCTCAGACCCCATCATTGCCGCAATGATCACGGACAGCCCAGTCATCGAACAATCAATTCACATATAATCAACAAACAACAATCAAGGTATATAGCAACGTAACACACTATACATAAACCTAGAACGATACTCGAAACATCATACGAGACTCATAAACATCGAACGGGGTATAACGGCGGCCACAACGCAGACACGGGTAAACGATAAACGGGGAAAAACAACCAGCGGGTGGCAGGACCACCTGCCGGTTGCCCGCTGGAATTGGGCAGCCTACCCGCGGGTAGGTGGTGGGGACTCGTTCCCCCCACCTACCCACTAGTATAAAGGTGTTTATGTGGCTCGGGGTTCGTTCGTGTAACCCAAATCCATGTCCAAACACCTCCTAACACGTAACAGGCAACAACACGGATTCGATTAACAAAGATTGAACCAAGAATCATTCCAATTACATTCTAACACCATTCTAAACGTGTCAAGACTTGACATCAATCACATAACGGTTCGGGAGCATCCGGAACCTCAAGAATATCAAGAAATCTATATGCAAAGCCCTAATGACAAGTCCTAAACTAGAATAAAAACCCGAGCATGCATAAACCCACCCAAGAACACCAAGAACATCACAACACGAGATTCACGATATAAACCCTAGGGACAAGCTCTAGACATAATTAAATACAAGATCAAACCAATAACCACATATGGCCATCAAGAATATCAAGAATAACAATAATTCACCATATAAACCTAGAGACAAGCTCTAACAAGATATACATACAAAATCACACAAACAATCATTCAATCGGAGCCAATCAATAAACAATAGCAAGGAAAATAGGTTTTGTAAGACATGGGTTACCTCTTAGCCCTAATCGATTTCCTCAGCTACTGAGGTTCTTTCATAAGATTCTTCTCCCAATAGATCTTCCTAAGCTCGATGGTTAGGGAAATCCTTGGCTAGATCTCTTGAGAGGTATATTCGAGTAAGAGAGAGGTGATGAGAGTTCTAACTGCTTCCTAATCTTCTATTTATATGTTTAAGGGAAAACCTATTCAGGGTCTGGATGATAAAACCCACTTTTATTTTCCCTTGCGGGCTTAAGGTTCTAGTTCAGGCAAAGGTTCACGATCCATTGAGGACCGCATAAATTAATTAAGAGAATTATAATTGAATTAAATCCTTTTGAATTATTTAAATTAACGAAATTAATTTAATAATTAATTCGGGTTTGAAGGCCGTAACACGGGGTGTTACACCCTCCCCCCCTTACAAGAATCTTCGTCCTCGAAGCTTAGATGTGACGAGGTCTTAGTTTTCTTAGCCTAAGGTCTAGTCTTATGGTACCTTGAGCGAACAGGTCGGGGTAGCGCTCTCTCATTGCGCTTTCGAGTCCCACGTTGCTTCTCTCTCTCATGATCGGACCAAAGGACTTTAACCATCTTACAGTCTTCCGGCGGGTTTCTCTTGTCTTTGTGTCCAGGATTTTCACAGGCTTCTCCTCGTAGGATATGGTGTCATCCAAACACACTATTTCAGGTTTGGAGCACATGAGTCGCGTCTTGTACATATTTTCTTTAGTTGCGACACGTGGAATACGTTGTGTGTCTGCTCTAGTTCGACTGGCAACGCGAGGCGATAAACTAGGTTCCCGACTTTCTCTAGGATCTCGTAGGGGGCCGATAAATCTAGGGCTTAACTTCCTTTTCTTTCCGAATCTCATTACACCCCGGGTGGGTGAAACCTTTAGCCAAACCTTTTCCCCCATGGAGAATTCAGCTTGTTTCTTCCCTAGATCGGCGTAGGACTTCTGGCGGTCTTGTGCGGCCTTCATTCTCTCTTGTATGTGTCTGAACTTTGTTATGGTGTCTTTGTAAATACTGTGGTCCCAGAGTTACCGGGTTGACCATGTCTTCCCAACATATGGGAGTCCGCCACTTTTGTCCATACAAAGCTTCGTAGGGTATTATACGAATACTTGCGTATAATAATGTTGTAGGAGAATTCGATTTGATCTAGGTGTTCCTCCCATGTTCCCTGGAAGTCTAACAATGCAGGCTCTCAACATATCTTCGAGGGTTTGAATTGTCCTCTCGGTTTGGGCGTCGGTCGTGGGGTGGAAAGCGGTGCTTAACTTTATCTCGTCCCCATTGCCGTTTGTAGTGATCTCCAAAACTACGAGAGGAATCTGGGGTCTCTATCATAAACGATGTTTTGTGGGACCCCATGATATTTGACCACCTGGTTTATGTAGGCTCTGACTAGTTGATTCATTGTCCAAGTCTCTTTCATTGCAATAAACCGCGACGTCTTGGTTAGTCGATCCACTATCACCCAGATTTTGTCTTTTCCCATCCGTGTCGTGGGCAGACCTCCCACGAAGTCCATTGAGATGAAATCCCACTTTCCTGGGGTATTTCGACGGGCTGTATGAGTCCCTTGGGTTTGCACCGTTCAGCTTTTACCTTTTGACAGTTTAGCATTTGCTTACAAAGTCTGCTTCTTCATTTTTTCACGTTAGGCCACCAAAATAACTTCTTCACATCTTGGTATAGTTTATCGCCTCTAGGGTGTACGGAGTAAGGTGAACCGTTCCCTTCTTCTAGGATTTGTCTCTTCAGGTGGGGATGTGTAATGTGCACGCACCATCTTCCTTCATATCGAAGGTTGCGTCACTAAACCAGCTCGAACGGCCCGTTCTTCCCTCGGTTAGGCCGAGTTTTATCTTTCGTAACTCAGGATCTTGTTGTTGCCCGTCTTTGATTTCTTCAAACAGCGTGGGTATGATCCTGAGGTTGAATAGTTGGATTTCGGAATCCACTTGTCCTTGTTTCACTATTTCTAAATTTAATTTATGAAATTCTCTACATAGTTCGTTCGCTAGTACCCACGTGGTGTTAGGGAGTAGCTCGTTTTTCGGCTTAGTGCGTCTGTCACCACGTTAGCCCTTCCTTCATGGTATTGGATATCCAAATCGTAGTCTTTTATAAGTTCTAACCACCGCCTTTGCCGCATATTCAAGTCTCTCTGGGTAAAGATGTACTTTAGACTTTTATGGTCCGTGTAGATCTTGCATTGTGCCCCATACAGGTAGTGTCTCCAGATCTTTAGGGCAAATACTATGGCTGCCAGCTCCAGGCCGTGAGTGGGGTAATTCTCCTCGTGGGTTTTGAGTTGTCTGGACGCGTACGCTATCACTTTACAATTCTGCATTAGCACGCAACCCAGACCCTCCTTCGAGGCGTCACTGAAAACTTCGAACCCTTCTACTCCCGAGGGTAGTGCCAAAACCGGGACTGTGGACAACCTTTCTTTTAGTCCTGGAAGGATAAGGCACAACTGGTGTCCCACCGGAAGGGAATTTCCTTCTTCATAAGTCTCGTCATGGGTTGAGCCACTTTGGTGAAGGCGGGCACGAACCTTCGATAATAACCAGCCAACCCAAGGAAGCTCCTAATTTTAGAAATTGTCTTTGGTGTAGGCCATTCTTTAACTGTGCGAATCTTTGTCGGGTCCACCATGATTCCTTCCTTGGTTATCACGTGGCTGAGGAATGCCACGCTGTCTTTCTAGAACAAGCATTTGGAGAGTTTGGCATATAACTGCTTCTCCCTTACATCATGTTTGGTTCACGGAATGAATTTTGAGGTAATAGGAATGCTATTCCATAAGGAATGGAATAGGAATCGTATTCTATTGTTTGGTTCGCTGAAGGAATAGACTTTAGGAATTATATTACAGTTTTTGGTTGATTTAATGAATAGAAATGACGGTGGTGAAATAGGATAAATTTATATATATGAACAAAAATTAGGTTAAAGAAAAGGGTAAAAAGGAAATAAATTCTAAAATCTATTCCTGAGCGTTCAGTAATAGGCTAATACCAGGGGGGCCCTAGTAATAGCTATTACCTTATTTGAGGTAATAGGCTATTACCAGGAATATTATTCTGGTAATAGAAATTGTTACCAAACAACGGAATAGGCCTATTACTGGGAATGCTATGCCATTCCCGGCCTATTCCGTGAACCAAACGGGCCATTAGTGTTTGTAAGGTAATACAGAGGTGCCTCTCGTGTTCTTCTCTGTCTCAGGAGTAGACCAGAATGTCGTCAATAAATACTATTACGAAGTCGTCTAAGTAGGGTCGGAACACGCGATTCATAAGGTATCCGGACCTTAAATCGATTTTCGAAAACACTCCTTCCCCCTTAAGTTGGTCGAACAAGTCGTCTATTCGAGGGAGGGGGGTATTTGTTCTTTATCGTAACCTGGTTCAATTCCATGTAACCGATGCATAGTCGCATGCTCCCATCTTTCTTCTTGACGAATAACACTGGGGTTCCCCATGGTGAGGTGCTGGGCGTATGTAACCCTTATCTAGTAAATCTTGTAGTTGTGTTTTCAGTTCTTGCATTTCCTTTGGTGCCATCCTATAGGGTGCCTTTGAGATGGGACCGGTGTCTGGCATTAAGTCCACGGTGAATTCCACCTCCCTGGGGGGTGGTACCCCGGGATCTCGTCCAGGAAGAAATTCGTGAATTCGTCTACTACCGGGATTGGCTGCGGTTCGTCGCTCCCAGCGTCCAGATCCTCGACTGAGAACAGAAATGCCTCACATCCTTTGGTTAAGTATTTCTTCATCTTCATCATGTTTACTAGTTTGACTTCCGGGTCCTTGGCGGATCCGCGGTAGGATACCCGTTTCCCGTTGGATCCTTTCAAGATTATCTTTTGTTCGCCGCACAGGATCTGTGCCTTGAACTTCCCTAGCCAATCCATTCCTAGGATTACCTGTATGCTGTCCAACCCGAACTGGATCAGATTGCTAGGGAATTCCACTCCTCCAATGGTGATTATTATGTCCGTGTACATACGATCGCACTTCAACACTTCGCCTGACGCCACCTTGACTCTTAGTTGTATCCCCGTGCCTATTGTTAAATCGAGCCTTGCTGCAAATTCGGCTGCTATGAACGAGTTGGTGGCTCCCGAGTCAAATAGTACGATGGCGAGAGTGGCGTGTACGAGGAATGTCCCGGTTACTACGTCGTTGTTCTCCGATTTGGGCCCTACTCATGGCAAGGATTCCCCCCTAGGCAATTTCCATCCCGTCTTCCGAGACCCGTGCCGTAACTTTCCCCAACCTTGAGGTGAAACGTCCATGGCGACTTTTATTTATGTGGAGGGATTATGGGACTTCCTTCGACTTTCCTCTTGTGCGCCTCTGGAGTTCCCAGAGGTTATGCTGTACTTGTTGGAGCTCGGCCGCCTTAGCGTAGGCTTCCTCGAGTGTCCTTGGTTTGCTTACGGTCAAGGCTTTCCTGCCTCCGAAGTTGAGCCTGGTAACGAAACCTTTCTACTCTGATTGCTTCCGTAGGGACTAACCCACCTGTGAAGCGAGTCAACTCTAGAACCTCTTATAGTACTCCTCCACTGAGGCGTTCCCTTGCCTTAGGTGCATGAATTCTTCATTCATGGTTGCTCGGATATGCTGGGGATAGAAACGTTCTCTCAGTTGGGCTTTTAAGACTTGCCAGTCCACACCTGGTTCGGGCCCTTCCTGTGCCCACACGAGTCGGCCTCATGCCGAAGGTAGAACGATGCTAACTTGACTTGATGCTCCCTTGGACAATTCGTTACTTTGAAGATCTTGTCGAATGTCCGAATCCATTCTTCGAGTGTTGCAGGATTTTCTTCCCTAGCGAAAGAAGGGGATCGTAATCCATATTCGGCGTGCTAAGTCGTGGCCCTCTGTCTAATGGGGCTTGATCACTGCTGGTTACTATGGTGTAGTTTAGAGTTTGAACGATCAGAGTCAACTGTTGTAGGTTCTGGGTCAGAAGGTCGCGGATGTATGGCTCAGAGGTCCCTGATTGTTCTCCTAGTGGTGCCATTCAGATTGTCTATAGGTTCAACACCGGACGTGAATGTAAGTCAGGGGTTCGCGCCCTTAACTATAAGAATTTCCAATGTAAGCACAGAATATATATTAAGGAAAAGTAAGCATAAGATGGTAATAAACTCACAGTCTCACCGCGCGTCCTAATGTTTCTAGATCTTACGTGACGAAGTACTTAGAATTCAAACCTATTGTCCTAAAGTCTCATCTTAGGGCCTTATTCCTAGGGTCGAACTTAGGCTCTAATACCAACTGTAACACCCCTAATTTATAAAACATTTAAAAGCTTATATAAATAACGTAATCTATTATTAAACATCCAAACAGAGCATAAACTATTCATGAGAGTCGGGGTGCTATGCACACCTAGGTTTGAGAACCTAGGTGCACATGCTAACTAATACACAAGATCCATAAGTCCAAAACACAAGCCAAGGTACGCAGTCCATCATCAATACCAGTACTAACTAAACTAAGGCTACAATTCCAACTAGCGCACTCCTTAGTTACTGATCATCACCTGAAAAACATGTCATAGCAACTGTCATCGAATAATGCTGGTAACCCACTCCCACGCATTAAGTACAATATAGGTAGATACTAAGAAAATCATTTTGAAACCGGAATACATATATAACCTAAGCAATTGTAGCTTTAAACCAAGATCAAGACTCAAGACACAACAACAGAGTTGACACTATAGGACGATCATAAAGACTAGCATGCATCATAAGAACACAAGACAAGGCGTAATAGACAAGCAAGCTCATAATATCAATTAAAGGTAACAATGGGATCCAATAACAATCAATTAGCAAGTAATCATCAAGCACACAATCCATCTTCCAACCTTATACCAAGTTCCAACCTTTACTCCTCTCCATCCTTATATCAGTTCCAACCTGTACCTCCATGCCACCCTTATATACGGCTCACATATTCCTCCGGAGCAACTACATGCCCCACACCGAAACCACCAATAAGTCTACCAACAAGGTAGCACCGAAGTGCCATTCGCATGATCCATGCATCTAGCACCACTACCAAGGGGTCAGCGCATATAGCTCTGACAGGGCACCGCGGCGCTTATACCCTGACCCAAGCCTTTAGCTAGCAAGTCTAAGGGGTGGTCCGTGCCTTTAGCAAGATAATCGAGCACTCGTTGTGCTACCCGCCAATAATTCATTTCCACCGATCACAATCTCATCATCATCAATCTCAACCATCATTGCGCAATGATCACGACACCCATCATCAATCAATCAATCAACATATAATCAACAACAACAATCAAGGTATAATAGCAACGTAACACACTACACATAAATTCCTAGAACGGTACTTGAAACATCATACGAGACTCAAAAACATCAAACGGGGTACAACGGGGCACAACGGGACACAGGAAAATGACAAAAGGGAAAAAACAACCCGCCGCACAACCTCGTTCCAGCGGGTGGGCGGCGGGTGGAGGACAACCCGCCGGCCACCCGCCGAAGGGGCGGTCACATTCCAGCGGGTGGAGGACCACCTGCCGGCTGCTCGCTGGAATTGGGCAGCCTACCCGCGTGTAGGTGGTGGGGACTCGTTCCCCCCACCTAACCCCCACTGGTACAAAGGTTTTTATTTGGTTCGGTGTTCGTTCGTGGAACCCTAAACCATGTCCAAACACCTCCCAACACGTAACAGCAACAACACAGATTCGATTAACAAAGATTGAACCAAGAATCATTCCAATTACGTTCTAACACCATTCCTTAACGTTCCAAGACTCGACATCAATCAAATAACGGTTCAGGAGCATCTGGAACCTCAAGAACATCAAGAAATCTATATGCAAAGCCCTAACGACAAGTCCTAAACTAGAATCAACACCCGAGCATGCATAAACCCACCCAAGAACACCAAGAACATCACAACACGAGATTCACGATATAAACCTAGGGACAAGCTCTAGACATAATTAAATACAAGATCAAACCAATAACCACACAGGGCCATCAAGAATATCAAGAATAGCAATAATTCACCATATAAACCTAGAGATAAGCTCTAACAAGATATACATACAAAATCACACAAACAATCATTCAATCGGAGCCAATCAATAAACAATAGCAAGGAAAATAGGTTTTTTAAGACATAGGTTACCTCTTAGCCCTAATCGATTTCCTCGGCTACTAAGGTTCTTTCTTAAGATTCTTCTCCCAATCGATCTTCCTAAGCTTGATGGTGGGGTAATTCTTTGGCTGGATCTCCTGAGAGGTATTTTCGAGTAAGAGAGAGGTGAGGAGAGTTCTAACTGCTTCCTAATCTTCTATTTATATGTTTAAGGGAAAACCTATTCAGGGTCTAGATGATAAAGCCCACTTTTCTTATCCCTTGCGGGCTTAAGGTTCTAGTTCAGGTAAAGGTTCACGATCCATTGAGGACTGCATAAATTAATTAAGAGAATTATAATTGAATTAAATCCTTTTTAATTATTTTAATTAACAAAATTATTTAATAATGAATTCATGTTGAAGGTCGTAACACGGGTGTTACAGCGACGCCATATCTCTCGCCTTGTTTGTGCCATACCATAACCACTGAAGTAGAAAGGCAAGTGGACCGGGAGTCAAACAGGTCCTATTTTTTCACACCTATGTTTCGCCGATGACAAAGTCTTGTTCTCGGAGGCATTGTTGGAGTAGGTAAGTGTGATACAACAGTGTTTGGCACGGTTCTCCGAGGCATCCGGGCAAAAAATTAGCCTGAGCAAATCCCGGGTGCTTTTCTCGAACAACACAAACCCGGATGGTGCGAAGGCGATTTCAGTTACTTTCAATATCCTAATGACGTCAGACCTGGGCAGATACCTCGGAGTGCCATCAGTGCATGACCGAATAACCAGAATACCTTCTCAGGTCTGCTCGAGCGCGTGACAGCAAGGTTAGAGGGGTGGCACAGAAAACTTTTATCTTTTGCAACTCGAGTCACTTTGGCCAAGTCAGTTCTGGGTGCAATACCCATTTACACAATGCAAACTGTGCATTTACCGATAGGTGTGTGTAACAAGATAGAGATGATCACTAGGCGCTTCATATGGGGCGGAAACGGGGAGTCGCAGAAAACCAGTCTCGTAAACTGGGAGACAGTAACGAATCCTATGGCAGCTAGGGGTTTGGGCTTGCGTCAACTCCAAGATGTCAATTCGGCATTCATGGCGAAGCTTGGATGGAGAATTCTTACGGAGCACGAAAGCCTGTGGTCCTAAATCTTAAGAAGCAAATACGGAATGAGAAATGGCTGATAGATAGCGACGGCTAACCGGACCACTTCAAATGCATGGCGGGGGATCTGTGGTGCATCCGGGCTTCTGAACAAAGGTCTTGCAAAGGTTGTACGAAACGGGAGGGAGACGAAGTTCTGGATGGATAGGTGGGCTTAGGGACAACGGCTATACGACTTCATGCAGCGGCTGGTCAGTTTACTGGAGTTGTACGCACTAGTAGTTGACTAATGGGATAGTGCGCTGGGCTGGAAATGGGACCTGATCGAGGATGTTTTGGATGATATGTGGAAATCGAAACTCCACGCCTATGTCTTACTCGAAGATGAAGAAGCGATTGATGATTGGGGATGGGAATGGAACTTGACGATCGTTTCTCGGTTAGTTCGGCGTATGCAGCTTTGCGGGAGAAATCGAGCGCAAATGTGGATTATGATTGGCAGAGAATTTGGAAACTGAGACTCCCCCAACAGAATCAACCACTTTATGTGATTGTTTAAACAATGGAATCTTATGACTAATTTTGAACGTGCAAAGCGAGGATTCACAACTAATATGAATTGTACGTCTTATGCAGGTACGCCAGAGGATCTTGAACACATTTTCAGATCATGCGCTGAGGTAGCTGGGTACCTCTTCGAATAATGCAGATGCTGCGAACGAAACACTAGGAGTCGTGGATGTCTTCTATCAACCTAAAAGTAGATCCAAGGCAGGGGTTCAAAGAAGGCTGGCCAAAGGTGTTTGAGATAAGTTTGTGGTGGTGCTGGAGATGGATGAATGCGAGGATCTTTAAAGATGAACACATGAGTACCGCACAGAAGACAACCTGGATTCGGACCTAACAACACTAGTTAAAAGCGGCGTTTGAGTCACTGTGGTCGCCTAAAGTCGGATCTCGAAGTGTAGCAGAAACCGTCGCATGGACGAAGCCACCGCTAGGATGGTGGAAGCCTAACGTCGATGGCTGCTGCAAGGGCGCAACCCAGAAAGAAGGATGTGGAGGAGTCTTGCGAGATCACTTACGACGATGGATTCATGGTGTGACGCACAATATAGGCTCGTGTGCGGTGGAAGAAGCGGAAGCGTGGGCGGTTCTCGTGGGGATATGGATGCTGCCGGTTGCCACGCTGAGAAAGTGGTGGTAGAAAGCGACTCCTCAGCAACGTTGAAAAACATTAATGCTTGTATCAAGACTGGCCAGGAAAGCAACATTGTGAAGTTATGCGTGAGAGAATTAAGTGCTTTCCTAGAGGTAGAGCTTAACCACGTGGTACGAGATCGAAATAAAGTTGCGGACAAGCTCGCGTCGGTCGCATTGGACCATGGTTTGGGGACACGGGTCATTGCCGCCCAACCGAGGTGTATAGACGATTTACTTTGGGAAGATAGGGTTGGCGCTTGCGCAAACCGTGGGGTACCCTCACGGAGATAGGTTGCGCACATTTCTTTGTTATATCACCCGGGCTTGAGCCCTCCTTTTGTAACAAAAAAAAAAAGGTTAAGTTTGTTGCATGTAATCTTTCTAATATAATTATCTCTGTGATGTGGTTTGCAGGGTGTGTTTGCCCAGGGCCCTCAATTTTTGGGGCCCATATTTCCCATATATCATATGATATAGGGAAAATAGTACATTTTCTCTCTGAGTTATATACTTATAACATTTTTTTCCTTGAATTATTCAAGTGACAGTTTTTCCTCCCGAAATGTTAAATGGACATGTTTACCCTAAAAATAAATAATCTTCTCCAACAAATTATGACCACAATTTGGTTCAAACCAAACAGACACTATAGCAACCAAACCGAAATATTCTAATTACAATTTAGAATCAAACTCGATATTTAGAGTTTATTAAAATCACGAACCGGAATGACCGTTCATGTTCCAAACTAAATAAAATAAAATACATTTATTGTTGAATTTAGACTATTTAAAAAATCAAAATAAAGTTTGAACAGTAGTTCAAACTAGATCCAGAACCGTGAACCGGTGGTTCAAAATAAAAACCAAATCGCGATCATATATACTTATATGTAAGAATAAAAATAAATGTAAAAAAGAACATACACTATTTGTAAATATTATAATTCTAATTTTAAACTAATACTAGTAGTTGTTCCATCAGAATCCATTTTTTTCGATTCATGATTTTAATAAACTGAAATCCAAATATTGAGTTCTGGATCTAAATCATAACCGGAAACCTTCAATACGATTGCTATAGTGTCCGGTTTAGTTCGAACCGAACCGTGGTCATCCCTACGTTTAAGCAATAATTTGTTGGAGAATAAAAAATAAATAAAATGTTTACTTTAAGAGTAGAAATGTCAATTTAATATATCGAGGGGAAGATCGTCACTTTTAAAATAATTGAAGGGTAATATATTTACATGAATAATTTAGGGGGAACATGTGCTATAAATATAATCAGGAGAAAAAGTGTCATTTTCCTATGATTATAATATTATATATATGTATTATATATATACGAATGCTATTCATATTTATGTTATATAATTATATATCAACATATTTACAATCAAACTACAAGCGATAAATTACACATATAATGTTTATATCGAATAGATCCTCTATATATTTAATATGATATATATATATATTATATGATAGTATAAATCTATATTGTGTCTCATTGTATTGGTTGTGTTAAGGATCAATCTGTGTCGTTGAATATCATTTTAATCTAGGCAGTGATAATTTGTGAGATTATTCGTATAGGTTTATGGTAAGGTTGGAGGGGTGTAATGGATTATTATAATTGGAATTTTTATGCGCTCGATATATATTCCAGAATAACCACTAGTGTTGACAACATTCACAATAGTTATATTATAGGTATAACACATGTAATGATGAACAATGGTGTATCGTCTTATAGGATATTGTAGTTGGACATTATATAATGATCGAGTTTCAGAATCAATAGTGTTGCAATATATTACACAATCGTGTAATAAACACACAACATTATTTTCTCTATTCCGATGTTTGAAATTATTATTTACACTTTCAGATTCTGTAAAGATAATGTCGGATAAAATAATGGAAAATCTGGATAATTGTTCTTCATGTAACTATTATCTATATGCCTATAATTGATACCCTATACACATCACATGTGTTACTCTAATATATATAATTAATATTTTATATATCTTAATATTTATAATTATATATATGTATGTATGTATTTATATTAATATGTATGTATATGTATGTATGTATTGAGTATTATATATGTATATGTAATGTATATGTATGTATTGATATATATATATATTATATATTATATTATCTTATATATATATATGATATATATTATTTATAATATATTATTATATATTATTATTTTCATATATATATAAATAATATCTATAATATGGTCATTCTTAGGTTAGTTATTCTGAGTGATCATATCTGTTGATGTTGATACAATCTTTTTAATATAATGTAGAGTGATAAATTTTTGAGGATTTCGCTAGCGTTTTTGTAAGTTGAGGTGTTTGGTTAATACCAGTTTTATTTTAAGCCGTTCAGAATATATACGAACATGTTATGCTAACTACATAATTAGTGTTAAATTAATAAATCAAACTAGTATGGTATGGAAATCCACTATGGTTAATTGTCTAGTCTGTTGATGTATACAGGTGGCATTATTATTGAGCAGTCGATTCAGAATATCCTATAAAAATAACGTGTATGATTGTATGCACAATAGTGAATAAACACTCAAATAATGTATTTTTCTCCTAATTAGATGTTTTATCAATAAATACTTCAGTTCTGCGTGGAGAGAATTCGCGAATAATACTGAACTGGATTATTGATTTATCATTGGTCCTATCTATCTAAATGGCCTATATGATTAACTAACAACATGCAACATTGTAATTACACCTCTTATATTATATAATTATAATGTTGTATAGGTATGAATATATATATAATATATATTGATCTATAATATATTAATACATTAATTACTATGTATAACAATGTGAAATCTTTTGTCGTGAATAATATAGTAATGTACTTGATAAATTTGAATACGGACTTCGTCAAACCTCAATTTCGAACCTTTAAATTATTGTAATTATTAGAAGATTTGGTGCTGTCGGTCTAAATTGCTCAGGTCTAATTTTCATGGCGAAAATTTAAAACTATTTTTAATTATTTAATAATGAGGCAAATTTGGACATTAATTTTGAGAGTCTAATCTTCTAATCCCTTCCTGCTTCAGATATTGGATTCTCTCCTCACCTGCAACGACCGATTCGGAATAAAGAAAAAATTTGGGAAGTAGAATGATTCAGCCAGATTACGGAGATTAAAAGTGGAAACAAATCACACAATTAAGAAACAAATCCCTTAATATTAAAATATTAAAATAAATAAAATTTAGGTAAAATTAAGTCGTTATTAAATAGATATGTACTTCCTAACAATTCATTCCGAATACCACCAAAATATTGTAGTATTCCTATACTGAGGTTGTGCATTGATATACATATATATAAATAATATAGCATATATATATATATTATATATATAAATATATAGTACTAATATATATATATATATATACAATATACTTATCATACATATACATATATATATATACACACACAGTATATTAGTATTACTGAGGGTGATCACATGTGGCAAGTTGTTAGGTGTAGTCATTATTAGGCATTAGATTGTAGATCCAATTGAATCATATTAATCCAGATTTCAAGTATTTTCGCGCACATTTCTATCTACCCAGCGAACTGTAAGTGTAAACTCTCTAAAACATGGAATAAGAGAAATACATTGTGTGTGTTTTATTACACTATTGGTGCATATTGTCAACAATGTTAGCTGTATTCCTGGAACCGACTGCTATAAATGGCCACTGTAATTACATAAGACGGAATACACCACTTGTTTGTTTCACTGGTGTAGTGTTTATTTACACTATTGGTGAAAATTTGTCACCACTGTTGGCTGTATCTGAACCCGCCGCTAATAAAATGCCACTGTAATATACCATAAACACCCCCACTTAACAAACGCGCGCAAATCCTCAAAATATCACTAGCATTATATTAAAAGATTCAACGACACAGATCTGACCACACGAACACACCTAATGACATGACAATATAGAGTTTTTGCTATATATTGTATATAATATATATATATATATATATATATATAGTATATAATAATATATTACACGTTCCGCGTAGAATAATATATATAATATATATATATATATATTATATATATATATAGAGGGGTCACAATTGGCTATGGTTTAGGGTGTAGTCATTATAGGCCATTAGGATTAATAGATCCAAATAATCAATATTAATCCAGATTTTCATCCATATTTCGCGCACATTCTTCTACCGGAACTGTAAGTGTAAAATCGTCATTAAACATCGAATAGAGAAAATCACATTGTTGTGTGTTTTAATTACAACGATTGGCAATATTGTCAACCTGTTTAGTGTATTCCTGGAACCCGACGCTATAAATGTCACTGTAATTATCATAAACGGGAATACACCATTGGTGTGTTTCACTGTGTGTTTTAATTTACACTATTGGTGTATGTTGTCAACACTGTTGGTGTATTCTGAAACCGCCCGCTATAAATGGCACTTTAATTACCATAACACCCCCACTTACCAAAACGCGCGAAAATCCTCAAAATTATCACTGCCTTAGATTAAAATGATTCAACGACACAGATATGATCACACGACCACACCTAATGACATGACCAAATAATGAGCAGTTTTTCTATATAATTAATATAGATAAGAGGATCTATTCAGATACAAAACAGTGTGATTTATCTGTCGTTGTTTTAAGTTGGAGTACAAGATTTTGTTGATTTTTTTGGTAGTTTTTAATATTTTATCATTGTTATATTAGAGTTTGCAATCCGTGGCCCTGTGAGGGAATTGCATCAATCCGTTCATCTTAGCAAATCTAAATGTATTTTTCCGCACGTTTATATTTTAAGTAGTTTGTAAGTGAATGTAACCATATATATATTATAATATATATATATAGATATATATATTACCTACTATGGTAGAATACCCCACCGACCATGCCTCGGAGTCCCGTTATTACTTATTTGCAGGTTACAGGTCGGATTAAGCAAAAAGAAACCCCCCCCCCCGGTCAGTGAACTGACTGGAGAAGCCCGATCAAGAGTGGTTGACCACCGAGCGTATAGCCCTTATGGCGCAAGAGCTGAACTAAAGACACGTGGCAGCGCTAGGCAACGACAGACGGGCACCCGAACGGTCTGACACTGGTGGCTAGTGGGAACATGCCGACCAGCGTTCTTGTCTCAGCTCCGCGCCTATAAATACCCTCCGACACAACATGTAGGACTTTTTTGACGATCAATAGGTTGTATTCAACTTCCCCACCGCATCCAGTCGGTACTCTTGCAACCAAGTAGATTTTAACTAGGGACTTTACCGCTCAATAAACTTTACTGCTTTATCGATCTGTTTATTTATTGATTATAAGTACGTGGATTTACTTATCAATTGCCGCCGTCCTGTGCAGACAGCCTAAAACCGGTGCGCAATTCGCAAATCTGCAGCTGGTACACACTTCGGTAATAGCCCAAAAAGGCCCGTAGGATCGCAGGGAAAGGGAATTCGATCGGGGGGCCGAGGAGTCAGTAATGCACATCCCGATCCAATTTCCCTTGATGCGTTCGATCACGTTCGAGCCGCCTGCTCCGTATCAATCCACCCGGACCATTCAATCTCTCAGCATTCGAGTGGCTCTCCCTTGAGCTTGCTCATCTCTCTGTCGCACGCTAATCGACGCTGTCTTACGGCAATTCGGAAAGCCGTTATCCTCTACTTGAGCGCGTCCGCTCGGATCGGCATCAATCATCTTCTCCTCGAGCGGGTCTTCACGCGTCGGGAACTGAATCTGGATGATCCCCCAATCACCCCGGTAGGGTCTCCCGCACTCCGCTCGGAGACCATCGTCCACTCGTGGAGGTTCCTCATGCCCGAGCTTTCGGAACCACTGTGAAGCCTAATTCAATGACCTGCTCGCTCATGGTTTTCCTG
>VALG01016246.1:0-40848 GCA_009835305.1 Ipomoea purpurea | reverse complement strand
TCAAAATGAAGACGTAAGAGTCCCTAATTGGGAATGGCGAGTGGTACCCCCAATCCGTATGGTTTAATAGTCGATCTTCCTCTCTCAGGGGAGTCTCTTTCTATTGCAATTAATCTTGAGGGTTACCTTGAATTATCAAAAAATTCTTGTGTCAGCATTCTTGATAGTTAACTTATGGATGTTCTGTAGGTTAGTTACCCTGTCAACACATGTCAGCGTAAGAATCTACTATAAGTATCAGTGATGATCCGATAGTGATACTCAGAAATGAATACTAAGCTTAATGGTAATTTACACTTCAGAAAATACACAGTATATTGGGAATGAAGCGAATGAGTCGGTTAGCTATATTTGTGTGAGACTATATTAGAAATTACCAGAGACTTGATTCTCAGTACAAAGTCAAAAGATTCTATGAAATGTGGAGAAGCTATCTTGAAGTGTGTCACAATGGAGGGCAAATATTATACCACAAAATACATGCCTAATTCCGCTGATTCTGATGGCACCATAGTCCTTACCTAACTGAGCTCGGTTGTGAGACTATATATTGCTCAAACAGTTTTATACACATTGTTGTGTTACCAGATCTACACGATCAACGAAAGAGTGACAGATGGCTTGGCGATCAATCACAAATGCCACTGCACGCACTCAGCTACACTAGAAATGTCATTGTGCAAGCATTTACTATTGAGATGGTGGTTTAATGATTGTCTCTTTCTTTTATTTGTAATTTTTCTTCTTCGGGACATGCAATTGAATGAGAGTGTGGTGTGAAAATTTATACTTAACTGAATAGAGAAAGAAGAGTAGATAGACGTTGGTGATAAGGGAAAACTCTTGAAGCAAGTATTACTATTCCAGTTTGCTTATTGATTACTCCAATTAGGTATTTAATTACTACTATATCATAGCAGATCTATCGTCTATGTCAGTTATGGTAACATTCAAAAATCACTGATTAATGATAAACAGAGGACAATTTATCAAGTACTACAAGTGCAGAAGCAACTGCTGATAACATCATGGAAAGTTAATCCTTCCTTAGAAGTTATGTGGTTCCAGATCAAATTTAAAGTCTCGAAGATATGCATATCTAGAAGTCTTTAATAGATTAACCCTCATGAACTAATGTTGAAATTGAACAAGGGTTCATACAAAGTTATGACCTCAAACCAAATTATACTTCAAAGCCCATCACATGTAAAAGGGCAGCAAGACATGTTTGGACAACATTGAAAGTAATTTCAAAGAAGCAGATACAAAGACATCAAATGGAAGAAACACACATATGATGGATAGAGGCAGTAAATCCCAGTGAAGATATCTGAAGATTCTACACAATTAAATCGTAGGTAGATTATGAAGACACCTTCTGTCTCTGCAAGACTAGCACCAGTTCAAAGATTGAGCTCCTTTAATGAAAGTTTTTGACTTTCAAACCTGTGCAACTTCAGTATTCACCCTCATTGACCAACTCCATTCAGGTTACCTAAACTGGAAATGAGTACATGATTATGTAACAAGGAAGATTGTATAGAGAGTATATGCCTTGAAGTAAGAGAAGAGGACAAGTGGTAAGAGAAAGGTGGAACAGCTTCTGACAATCAAACTGAAGGGTGGTTAACAGCTCCAATTGACTATGACGATAGAAAAAGGTAAAAGGCAGATTAGGGTTTCACAAATGGTCACCATAAGGTATCAAGAGTTATGAGTTTCCAGTTTGGGTGCCTTGTCGTGGAACTTGAGATGTTTGTCAAGTTTGTAGTTTTAAGCTCTACAATTTAGTAGCAGAAAACAGAGAGTAGAGCATAAGACAGTACTGGGCAGTCAAACCTGTGACATCAATGTATTTGCAGCTTCTTCATCATAGGCCTCAAGTCCTTTGTGTTGCATGGCACACATTTCTTGATTGACAAATTGACATATCAACCAAACAATTGAAAACACTCTTTTAGTACCCCATTCTACAGCCACCACTTTAGAAAAAAAAAAAAAAGGATAAATTAGAACAAAAAAACAAACTAAAGGAAAGAATTCAAAGAGAAAAAAACATGATTCCAGAGTGAGAAGGATCGTGCAAACCCAGAAAGAATATAGGAATATAACTAAACCGAAGAAATCATGGTATGCCTTAAGAATAAGAAAATCTGAAGATTATTACTTGAAGGTTTGGCTGCTAGAATTTAATTCTAAGTTAGAAATCTTTTGAGCAGCCAAAACAAATAAGACCTGAAGATAAAATTACCTGAAGCAAGAGGAATAAGAGAAGAAGAGTGGCAATTAGTATTTTTTGTTACACATACCAAAAAAGAAATGTCTCCCTACAACACCTCCCCAATGAAAACCCTTTTCTCCCACTGCTGAAAGCACAAGTAAACCCCTCCCACAAAATAGAGAGGAAAATAAAGAAGAAAATGCTTGCTTTGGAAGGGAAAACATGGCAGAAGAAGCCTTTTCCATGGATTATAATTTTTGTTGCACTTGACCACACATTTAATTTGAATCCTCAATGAATCAAAAAATGTACACTCAAAAGTTTCTATCCAAAAAAAAAAAAAAAAGAAGAGAGGAATCACTACTTAACAAGAAATGTCTAAACATGCTAGTTAATGCAATGACGCACCTTCAGTGGACAAAGAAGTCTAAATTCCATTATAGGATGTTTCTATTTGAATGTCCACCTCAACATGAACCTGGAGTATTCCAGCTACAGAAATACTTGAGCTGTAGGTGATGAAAAAATAAGAATGATAAATTATTTTTAAATGCAGAAGATTAAGGTAGATTCAGCATTCCTGTAATCTGATTGTGTAGAACTTATTAAAGAAACCATATTGTATTACCAAATTCTAAAATTAACATGTAAATTTAAATTACCCTATACAATACCAGGAGACAATTCAATGCTAATGAACATATCCTAACTAAAATGCACTGTCAAGCCAGAAGATGATTAATTCCAAGAAAGAGAAAAAAAAATACCGTCCATCGATGCTTTGCTGAATCATGAGAAGATGTTTCAGTGGAACCTTGCGAAATTCAACAGAACTCTTATCCCACCAGTCCAAATATATACACAATATACGCATACATATAGCAGAGAGAGAGGAAAAGAGGAATCGTTAAGTTTTCGTTTGATGCGTTTTGAAGAGTTACTGGTTGCCTTATAGACCCGGTAAACTTTTATATGTATTCGCGTATGCGTGCTTTTGTCTTTTGTTCAAGCGAGGGGACAAGTAAAGTTTGTCCTGTATACGCCCTTTCAGGAGAAAAAAATGGCAAGGAATATGATGTTTGCACGCGAGACGAATAGTGTTGGACTCGGGCGGTAGACGGTAGTCTGCTTCATCTCTCTAGTATAACTCACCATTTTCTAACAAGCAACTGCCTTGCAATAGAGACCCTAGATGCTCGCATAGGCCATCTACGTGATATTATTCATGTCTAGTTTGTTTAGGAATTCATCCATGATTTATTCTCAATGCAGAGGTACATTAATCAGATACTTTACATACTTAAATTAATTAGTACTTTATCACGGCCATCTGTTTTATAGAATGCTTGTGTTATGAGTACTGGTTATCGTCATCTCTCATCGACTACTTTCTATGCATTTCCTCGCCCTCAGTATTAATTCTCTGTACTCTCCTTCACTCACAAGTGCTAAGCAACGGAGAATTCGCAGAGCATCATCTTCGTCGAAAAGGACTGTATGATTACAGCTATTCCTTCCAAATGGTGAGTACGTCGCTCGCTCACATTCCACTCAATATCAGAAATCAAATCAATATTTCTCATTAACTCGAAATACGTAATGGTCTTTTCGTGACGGTCTCGTCCGGTCTCGGTGTAAAACACAATCAAAGGAGGTATTTCTAGTATTTAACTATCATTATTAGTTTCTCTCTCCACATAATGCGTTCATAATGATAATTACTTATAGTTAATCCTAAGTAATATAAGGTAAGTATATAAATAACAATAGACAAATTTATCTATTAGTTTTATTGCTAAACTATATTTATAAAAGTTATAATGTCAAAATAGCCTTGAAACTTAAGTGTATTAATAGCCGCAAGAGTTCTGTCGCTAACAGTTCTTTTGAGATTCTCTGGATGATATACTTCTACTAAAATAGTATCATGTCCTTGTCATCATTTGCAAATTTATGGGCGAATAGTAAGAACTGCCTGGGTATTCTCTTCTTATGAATTTATGCTGCCACTTACATCGAGCAGTCCACTCTCTATACTCGTGCATAACGTGACAATGAGCACAAAAATGGGAACTAGCTCGATAACCAAGTATAGTGATAGCGATCACTCCTTTTTGCCATTAGTGCATAAAACCCTGTGCTGATTCGAAAAATTGCTCACGTAGCGAATACCAAGTAGGAAACGCACATACTTTATTAGGGGCTACTTTGGCTGAAACATGGAGAAATAGTTTGGAAAAACAGTTGCGCTGGTAATAATTTACCTGGACTTTGGGTTGAACGTCGCATCAGTCGTGCTATAGTGTTAGGAATAATGCTCGCCTCTGTTAAGATGTTTTTTACTTCTGGATTCGGAAGGAAAGGTGTGTCTGTCAAGTATATACAGACGACTGGCCTACGAATGCAGCCAAAGGAAGCTTATGGAAGGCCAATAATTTGCCCATCAGACTCGAGAGCAGATACTCCTGGTTGCCTTCAGGACAACCACGTTTGCTGGGAAGAGCTAGGTCTTACTTGCTTTTCTGTACACAAATTTCAGTTACGTCGCTTGGCAGTTAGGGATGCTTCCGCGTGAACTTGAGACTGCAACGAGCGTATCAGTAGATATTTAGTTGTTCTTTCGCTCAGTCTCATGCTCATGCTACTTTGTGCTCCTTGTGTCTTGCAGGAATAGCGGTGGGCTCTGATGTATTTTAGGAACACCCAGGGCACTAATGTTTCCTGGAGAGAGCTCTCGCTCGTGAATGAATTTTGTTCCTGGGCGCACTCAGAGATGACGAGCGCTTAGTTGGGTATAATCATGACATAGAACGTGGCTTTTTCAGGCTTCCTCCTAGCTAACATTGAGAGACAAAAAACTCTGGGTTCGATAACAGATTCTCAAGCCATGTCTCTTCAAACAGGCAACATGCTGGTTCTTTCTTGAGACTATAGGGCATGGTTTTGCTACGATGAAGTTTGAAGTCTATTATCATTCTTTCGTGTCACTATTTAATAGACGGGTGTAACTAACAGCGTCACGATTGTGTTTTTCAGATAGAGTGATGAGATGTTAGCGCAGCGGTCGCATGCCACATGCGCTTACGGCTGCTCAGAAACAACGTTGTACAGCTGTGGTACTGCGATATATATACATGACTACAATATCATGCACGGCGCAAACCAGCAAGACTCCAGTGGCTCTCTACGGCAAGCTCAATAAGGCCACCTCACTCAAGGCTATCTTAACAGACGCGTCTTTTACACAGGCGTAGTCTGGTTGCAACTCACAACTTCTTATATCAGGTTATTTATTCAGAACCGCTGAAAAGACGCATGTGATATTGGGACCCTTAAGTTTATGGGTATTGGACCGCACCACACAACTGTAGACGCAGTCAGTAGAAGAAGCCGCTAAAGAGTGCATATGCTGCCCTATGCACTCTGTGATCTCTCGGCGGTTGGGCACTAGCAACGCTCAAAGCTTTTGTAATGGTCCAGGCTATGGCCGCTGCATACCACATAAATGTCTTTGGCAAGACAAGCTATGGCTAGATAGAGGGTATTGCTTATCTTCACTTGCTCTATATCAAACTTCCCTATAGTGGCGCTGCTCATCTCTCTCCGAGGTATGTTTACATAGGGTTTGTAAATGATAAAGTAAGGCTGCTTCGCCCTACACGTTGGTCGCACAGAGAGCTGGCGAACTGGGTGTATTCGCACTTGGTTTTGGCTTCCTCGTGATGCCCGCAGAATCAAACTTTTGTTGTAGACTGGTTTGCTGCCTGAACGCGTACTTAAGAGTACGCTTTGAGTAGGTTGAGAGTTAACGATGTTATTGTATTGACGTTGCCAAGACGTGCTTCATAATCGTTAGCGGGAAGCTGAAGTAAGAACGAGCTGCTATTCCCCCCCCAGTCTAGCGTCCAGCAGTGCTCCAAGCGTTCTCTTGATGCAGTCTTGGTATTGTCTACTTAGGAAGTGGCAAGGAGGCAAGCTAACCATCTTATACTAGGGTTTTTTAAAAGCAATAATGGAACTCAGTTTATTGCAATGCTCTCTCAGGGAAATAGTAGATAAAGAGCCGAGGCTTGATAATTTGGATCTTATTCTACTGTGTCTGGATGAATACGTTGATGGCGGGTAAGATTATTTTACCGCGCAATCTTACCCAAAACAGACCGGACGTGTGTAGATAATATGATCGATTTTAGGACATTCATTAGTAAAAGCTTATAAACGACTGAGCTTTGGTTAAGAAACTTAACAAGCTTCTAGTGTTTGCGTAACATGTTATGGCACGAATTGTTCTTGAGACGGATGCAAATGGTTATTGCTGGTAAGTTGCCAGTAAGTAGGGCTTGGATGCTGCAGCACCTTAACCCGAGGCAGGTAATTTTGGCTCTCTGTTTATCTCTCACGTCTTCAAGATGCTTTTCAAGACGTATTAATCATCGAAAAAATATCTTTGCTGAATTAACCGTGATCTGCTTTCGATTCATTTCTTTTCTACAGACCATGTAGTCCAGGGCATTTGCTACTGCCTCGCAAACGATCTTACAGACCTTCTGAAATGATAGTGCGAAAAACCATAGGGAATGGAACGAAGGATCACATATTAGCCGCCAGTAAGATGCTCTGAGAGGTGGTGGCTCATCTATTTCATGTGAGGATAGCAACTTGTATTTCGTGAATATATGATTAATGCTTTGTCCAATTTAGCCTATAGTTTCCCTATGGAGCTTTTTGCACCCATTATTGGACAGGTTTTATGACATTAAGTATTACTGTATGTATTAGATGACCAGACTCGCTTTGGATATGCTGGCATTTTTTTGGGTAATAATTGTTTGTTCATTGCCATTTAGTTTATAGCTTTGTTCATCTTTTCCTACTTGTGCGTAAGCGAGGGGACGGTTCCCGTCCTATATTAGTCCCAAATCCCCAATTGTCATTCTAAATTAACACACAAACAGAAAGCGAGAAGTAGGCAAGTTTAAGGTAGTTTAACTAGGAGTGTAATTGAATTCGAGGCTAAAAGTTTAGGTAGTTAAATTAGGAGTGTAATTGAATCGAGCTAAAAGTTTAGGTTAGTTAACTTAGGAGTGTAATGAATCGAGCTGAGCTGATTAGCCATGCTCGAAGCTTAATTTGAGGTCTAAATTTTTGTCATGATATTTGTGAATTCAAGCTATTGGAGGCTTGGAGCTTGGTTTAAATGTGTTTAATAATAATTTTTTTACAAATTATATTAATATTTAATAAGCTTTTACAATTAAATATTATTACAAAATCAATATTGCATCTTGATTCTGACCATTTTATATATAATAATACTTTTGGGTATATAATAATATTAGCTACATTTTATGATATATATGTATAAAAACACAAGATTGAGCACGTTGGCTACTTAAACTGAGTACTAAGATGCTCAAATTTGGTTAGATTCGTTGTTCAAACTACTCGAACTCAACTCAACAATAGTCGAATCGAATTCAAATATTCATCGAATCAAATGCTCAATGAATAGCTTGACTCACTTACCCCATAAGCTAAGTGATGAGAACAAAATCTGCTCTTTGTGCAAACCTATCAGCAGCTGTTGGGGGCAAGTTATGTCGAGAAAGAGGTTGACGAACCTGAGCATGAGTTTCAGCCTCGTGTTGAAACATCTTCACTAGCTCTTGCAATTCCAACTCCTCACTTCAACCTGCTCTTCCCTGAAGGGCTTTCTCAACCCCAGATATATCGACCCGACAATAATCAGCAAAATGCCGAGAAAAACAAGGATTCCTGTAAATAGACCGAATGCATATGGCGTATTCTCAGCGCCCGGGATTCCATCCACATTGATTCCAAAAAGCCCTGTTATGATTGTTAGAACAAGGCCACATCCACCGAAGACTGCCAAAATTATGGGTAACTGTAAGGCTTCTATCCTGGCAAATAGCACAAGTTAGATGCACCGCGCATTAGAAATAAATCATTGATATTTATAATTCTATTGGAAATATCATAACAGAGAACATCATTAAGCATATGAAGACAACAAGTCCTCCCTCCTACACAAGCACAATTGCACAAACATGTATTATTCATTTACTAAAAAGCACATATACGGTCTGCCTTGTGCTCACCACAAACAATCCTTTCTCCCCCCTTAACATATCACAAAAAATCACGAATATGACAGAGTGGAACAAATTCAAAAAGTGGATCCCTACCAGAATTTAGCGACTATAAATCTATAATAGAAGATTAAGGGATGTAGTGTTAATGTGTTATCATCTCAAACAATATAGAAATATACTCGTATGCACTTGCATTTGTAAACGAACCTGCAACCATGCACGAACATTGCTCTGCATGACATCCTGAATAGTAAATAAGCGCCCGCGGACTGCTTCTTGCTCCTCGATCATCTCCCTTGTACTCTTTTTTATTCCTTCCAGCAGACTTCTTGTTGCATTCCCCCTCAAATGTTGGAGAAGCTCAAAAACAATCTCCTCCCTTGCATGCAGCGACCACTTAACTCTAATAACCTGAAATTCATGTAGTCAGTAGGAGATAATTATTTACTTATATATATATATATATAATACTATATACTATATATAATACATATATATATATATGCTTAATGAACAGTGCAACTTAGTTTACATAACTGAAAATGTGCAATTTGACTGCACTTTATATACCTCTTTCCATATTTTACATCTGGTAAATTGCATATTCAATTATTCACACTGATACATAACCAATGACATGAATGGTTAAAATGTCTTGCTGCCTAATATTGCAGTTCTGACTTGAATTTGATGTAGTAGAATGGAAGAACTCACATAAAGAAGCATAATATGACCTCAAGTGTAGTTTAGTAAGAAAAAAAAATGAAAGATAAAAAATCTTAAATATCAATCCTCTCAAAATATCTGATAACATTTACATTCTCACACTCCTTTTGGCTTCTAAATGGGATGCAATTTTACAGTAAACACAGTTCAATCCAAATGCGACCTAAAACTTCCACACAAGCAGATCATAAGGGACCGAAACAAATAATGCACAAGGAAACTATTCTATGTACATAATTCTTCAATCATTGGCATAACACATGCTCAACAAAACTTGCCATGATTGACTCCTTTAATGTTGTTCTGAAATTTTGAAGAAACTAATGCCTCTAAGAATGGGTTGGAAGGCAGACCTGTCTTGATAATCTCCTGATTTCCTGGTTGAGGATAATACCAAATAGATTTGGATCTTCTTGGTTCCCTCCTATGCACAAAGAAAGAGCCTTTATAAAACAGTGTGACAGAAAGGGCAATAATCTATCCTATGATAAACAATGAAGTGCAAGATACCTGTCCACAAACTTCAATTCCACTTCATCAGCAACACCCAAATATTGATTTACGAAATAATCTTGACATTGAAGAACATCAAGTTGATCATCACTCACCAATGAAGTAAGACTAATGACAAATCTATAAGTACCGACTTTCTGATACTACTTAAGACCAACTCAGAGTGGCATACTTGTAGAACTATAATGATATGGAACAGATGATTAATTACCGTGTCAATCCCAACGTGCTACGGCGGCTGGCTAAATGTGGCAATTGATGTCATGGTACGTGTTCTTGAGTGTATAAAACACCAGCAAAAAGAAGTTCCTAGGAATGAAGAGATCGCGCCTTAATAGCAAGAAGAGTAGAACAATTAAAGTTAATAGAAGACAAATGAAAAATAGTATGATTGTCAAAATAATGTATATCTGACAAAAAAAAAAAGTTAAGCCGACAGAAACAAGGGGAAAGAAGTCTTGAAAGAGAATACGCCTGAATCTGTAATTCCCAAAAACATTCACCACCTTTGCTGATCCTTTGATATGGCAACAGCGTAATTAGAAAGTGTCTGAACTTGGAAATGACACGAAAGTACCAAAGGAATGATCTTACTTCAATATAGTGGCATCGCGCAGCAGATTGCCCAACAGATCAAATAAGTACCCTCGCAGCCCACCCTGACTGGAACCTGAAGCAAATTTAAACAGCACATCAAATGGCAACACAATCGCCATCTTCAGCCTAAAGTAATTTCCCTCTAGTCCCTTCATACTCATGGCATTGCTCCTATTTGCTATGTTAACAGAACATAAAGATCAGAGACTTGATGCTATGAACTCGGATTCCTTATGTTGTTAACTTAATACAGTAGCTATTATATATTTGGTAATTTTGTTATCATGGTTTGAAAATCTCAAATTTGATAGTATGGATTAACAGTATACTTATAGTTCAAGAAGTTTATGAAGGATATTCCTACTCAAGGCAATATTTCTACTTAAGGCAAAAGTTGTCTTTTAGCATAACTTAACTAAGAAGTTTTATTTGAAATTGTTTTAAAATAATTAATAAATTAAAGGAAAGATAAAATCAAGGGTATTTTAGTCTTCACACAAAAAGGAAAAATAGGCACTTTTCTATATAGTATAGACATCCTTCCCAGTTTATTCAATATAGTTTGAAAGTGACACACATGGTTAGTTAGAGACCAAAGGAATGGAATAGCATTTCTAGAAATGGATGTATGTTGAGCCACTTTTAAACATTTTTGACATTGAAATTTGAAGTTATTCTATATCATTTCTGTTAGACAGGTGACGGTACTAGTACGGAAATACTATGTATTCTCTGTTGTATATTGCATATGTTCACTGTACACGCGGAAAGAACCGAAAAGATACATATATATACAAGCTAAGGGAAAGTAACTGACTTCCTAACAATTTCTTCCAACAATTTCTTTTCAACAACCAACACTTTCTAACAATTTCTTTTCAAGATGATGTATTTTGGAAAGTTGATAAGAAAACTGAAAAGGATAGAATCAGAAAGTGAAGACAAAAAAGTTCCCAAAATGGAAATGTATAACATTCTAAGGCATTCCAAAGTAAAGCATGGCACATGAGTGAAATAAAAAGGAGTAAAACTCATTGCCATTCAGAAAACAAAAACAGAATAGCATAATGGTCAGATTAATGCAAGTAATCTAACATACTCTACTTCTGTAGTACGGTTATGCCAACATATATACCCGACTATATATATAATATATATAATATGTATATATTGAGTATGTATCCAATACGTATACGGTACGTACTATATATATACACTAGTATAATATATATGATACGATAAACCGTATGGCAATCCATCCTTGGAGATTTTACCGACATCCATCCGTTGCTGAAACTAAAAAAAAAAAAAAAAAAAAGAAAAAAATCAACCAATTCAGGGAGACCTCGAGAACAGTAAAAGAAGATATATAAATAAAATGTGAGCTTCTCTAAAAATGCAAGTGTTTGTACATCCATAGAGTGTGTGATATTTCATGAAAGGCATACAGTGATTCATCGCAGCCAGAAGTGGAAAACAAACCAAGAACTCATTCTACCTCATAAAGTAGATGTGTTTCATCTTTTCACTAATCAGCCGGCTCTCATCTCTTAAAGCATTGCTGATTGCAGGATGCAGCCAATCCGCATTGGTAAGCCATGAAATCCACAAAAGGATGACCCAGCAGCAACATGACACCACCATATAGGCCCTCCTGACGTTTCCCAGTAAGGAGCAGCTACATCAGCAACAGTGAGGTCATCTTCACCATCCCTGAAATCAACTGCGACTCGAAAACCCAGCATCCACCTGTACCTTCTGGACAAGTTCTGAAATTCTAGCCCAACCAATAGGAACCCAACGCTTCCAGCAAGACTATCCATGGCATGAAGTTGAGAAGCACTGACTATATGTCTCATCCCCAGGGGTATTCTCCTGATTTTCCCGGCTCAATAAGAGAGGCAGACTCCAATAAACTCTTCCCCATTGGAAACTTTGAGCTGTAGCCTCATTATGCCTTCCATAACTGCATGCTTGAGTTTTACCATTCTCTATCATCAGCTCAGAACGAGATACAGCTTTGGAATAAGATCTCGTCCTGCCTGCTTTGCTTTGTCCTTTTACAAATTCAAAAGCACAAATCAATCCATCAATCCACAGTTCACTCCTCGTCACGGTATCTTTACTGTAGTTCCCCCTACGGCTCTCAGGCTTCCTACTACCTTCACCCATGCTACTGATCACTGTACAAACTACACTGTACTCAGAAAAAACCAGAACAAGCTGCAAATGCCGCAGTATGTATCGAGTGAAAACAGGCAATCAGAATAGTCCTCCGCCGTCAGCTCAACAACCAGAAATTCCTTCGAGAGACCATCAATCAAACAAACTGCTTCGATAACACCATTAATCGCCGGAAACAATAACTTCAACGAAACGGAAACGAGATCATTCCAGAAGAAAATATAACTAAAATCGGGAAGAAGTACGTATAGAAATTGCGGAATCTTCAGACAAAAACAGGAAAATTTTCCATTTTCTGGATTTATTTCTTCAAATACAAAATCGAAACGTGGAAATTACCTCATATAATTGCGAGTTGCGAGCAGTAATATCTTGATTGCTTGCCTTCGTACTGCGTAGAGCTTAACCAGCTTAGACTTTGAAGAGAAGCATAATTAAAAGCTACTCGAAAGTCGTAACTACACTGCTTCACTATGAATTCGGGATTCCATTTCGTTACACTTCGGACCATACACTTCGAATCTCTCTTTTACACAAAATTACCGAGCTGTAACCAACTTGGCAAATTATACCATGTATAATTAATATAAATATTTAATTAATTATTTTTTTATAATTTTAAAAATGTTAAAATTGGAAAAGCGATTCAAACCAACTAACTAACAGCTACCAACCATTTACCAAACAGGGTTAATATATATATTTAAATATATTAACCTTGTTAGTAATATTAATTATCAGTCAATTTTAACTTATTTAACCACTATTAATTGTTTGACTTGATTAAATAACAAATACTTAATTCATTAATATTTTGTAATAAATTATTATTCCAAAACATTAAAATTTAAAAAAAAAAATCAAAACAACTTTTTCAACCAACTTTCTTTAAAAAATCATTTTACATATAATCAACTATCAAATAATTTTGTCATATTTGCCTATTTGGTGCGTCCTAACTATTAAGTACCACATACTTATTTCCACATTTGATTTTGCTGACTAAATCCCCAACAACTACTGGGCAAAAGAATATTTTTTGACAATAATTGCCAAAGGTTTGATTAGCAGGGGACCTAATATGAGAAATAAATAATAATTGAAATGAACAGAGGGTGGGGGTAGGAGCAGGATGTTGTTGCATAACTGTGAGGGGGAAGAAAAGAAAAAAAGAAAAAAAAAAATTCAAACAGAAGCACAAGAATCCCACTAACACCAACTTAGCTCGCATATCCCTATACTACATTAACTGATGATATAACGGAAAGAAAACGTAAAATACAACCTCTAAGACTCTAAGTACAGGGCAGCAGCCACACAAGCTTTGGGCGTCGAAAATATGGATTATTGCCGCGGCCACAAGCTTGAGGGGCGACTTCTTTATCATTACAAACCCTGAAAAACCCGGAGGCACTAGGGAGTAGGGAGGGAGTAAGATTAGTAGCTGTTTTGCCACAGCTGTTGGGATGATGGCTTAGGCTGGACTTGAGCGTTGCTGCCACCGCCGCCCAATGGGCCGTCTCTAGGGTTCTGCTGCTGGTGGTGGTGGTCCAGCGAGATCCCGGTTTGGGAATGGTAGAAGTTTGGGTTGTAGCCCAAAGATGCGTAGTTTTGAGATGGCTGTTGAACTTGCCGGAAGCCACTGGGTTGCTGGTTTTGCGCCTGGATATTGTAGTATGTATTGGCAGGAGCAGCTGACATTGTTCGGGAGCCATGGCCGTGGAGCCACATGCCTGAATTCTCAACCTGGAAGAAAAACGGAGTTTTAGAACCCTCAAAATGACAGGAGAATAATAATCATTCATCGTAGCAAAACCAAGCACATGCTAGAAAAGAACAGCTTGCCTGTTGAAGAGACATTAAATGGTGGTTGTCCTTGTACTGAGAACTAAGCCCGTCATCAATACCCAAAGATGTACTCGGAGCAGCAGAAGGATTCAACGGGAAGCTCCCAGGAATTGTGCCGGTGTTTCCAAAGGCACCGTATCCTGAAGGAACAGTAGCAGAGTGAGGCAAGCTGCTTACTGATACGCTGTTCTTGTAGTTCGGGAGCACTGCTGCCAGAGACTGTTGGTAAGTACTGTTACCAGCAAACGGTTGTTGGAAACCAGGAGGCATATATGTATAGCTCTGATGCATAAAAGGATAGCTAATTATGTTTGCAAAAGGCCCAAAGGAAGCGTCGGTTGAGAATATGGATGCACAGCAAGGTGTTGCGGTAGAGCAGGCCCTGTGGCAACGTTAGTTCCAGTAAGGGTCTGCTGTGTAGCTGCGTTGATGAAAAACCAGCAGTCTTCAAAGCCTATTGCATGACAAGACAAAACATTTGAGAACACAGAGTTTCAAAGAATTTGCAGAACTCTGTTATTATCACTTAAGTTTCAAGGCTTTTGCATTACCTCAATTATAGCATCATAGTATTGTTTATTGTTTTTATACTATTATTGGGATTAGTATTAGTTAGACCTGTGTGGAGAAACCTATAAATAGTTAAATACTAAAATACCTCCTTTGATTTTGTTTTACACACCGCCGCTCAAACATTAGTATTTTCGAGTAATAAGAATTTATTTTTATTTTTATTTGTGGGTATTACCCTGCTATTGACATGTGTAATCAACAGCCTTGTGTGAATGTGGATTTTGTTCGTGAGAGCATCATAAACTACAAATCTAAATTCTTTAGATACATACACGCACACACACATCTATAAAAGAGCGAACTTAATAGAGAAACTATACCTCTGGCATGGAAATTGATGAACCACCAACTGATGAAACCGAGTTGCCATATTTTGCAGGCATTGCTTGTGTAGAAAATGGTGAGTATTGAAGATCAGACTCTCTACCAGCATGAACATTTGCTGTCAACAAATTGCTCGGTAAGGAATTACTGTAGCCCTGCTTTGAAAAAAAAAAACACCACGGAATAAAGTAGTTATAAGGCAAAAAAAATACAAAACTTGATCTTTCTGACAAGATAGATTGAATAAAAATAATGGGAACACATAGCAAGGTTATCTGCTCAAGTACACAGTCTAGCTTTATATATTTTACCCCTTCAAGTCCCAGAAGAAGAAAAAAAAAAAAAAAACCATTAATAATGCTCACCATGACATTTGAGAAGGGTGCATGATTTTGTGTTTGTGAGCTTGTCTGTGATTGACTAAACACCACATTTAACTGTTGAGCATTTTCATAAGTATAACCAGGTGCAGAAGAAGGAAAGCTGTATTGATTGCCATGTGCAACTTCAGAATGTTCCACTTTCAGTGAATCTGGTTGGGAATCAGATGGTGATTCATAATTCCCCGAAATTGCTCCGGTCCTATGGAATAAAATACCATCTTGTTCATTTCTGAGATCCTCATCACCATAGTATTCAGAACTTCTGCAAGTAACAACACCAAAAATTAAAAGAAACATTTTTAATCATTTAACAAGCTAAATGCATAGAGAAAAACCCTCAAGGAACCATAAATTGGGGGAAAAAATCATTCCAATTAGGGACATACCCATTGGTCAAGTGCCCAACCGGCGGAGCATCTGCATCTTTAGATTCTTCTTCCACATCTGTATTTGTAGGAGCAGATGCCAAAGCCCCAGAATAAGTAGCACTAATTCCAGATCCAAAGCTACCAAAGCTCAGGTGTGAACAGTCTGCAGCTTGAACTTGTAGGTGATCTGGAATAACTACAGCAGGCCCATCCCTTTCAGGTGCCACACCTTGCTCCTCCTGTATGCTAAGTTGTTGCAAGTTGGCAGCAGCTAATGAAACTGAGGCATCAGTATCTTCATCTGTAACAAAAGGAAGAGAATTATAACGCAAACATAAGGTGCATAGCTGAAACTTTAGCAGTTAACACGCATGCTTTCATGACAATAACCAGCCTTTATGCAACCAAAAAGTAACTACCGTAATCAGCGGCTCACCTCAACTTATGCCAAAATAAATAATGAACACCAGCAGAACATATATGTAAATATGTCAAAGAAATTCAGCACACAAACTCACCATCATCGCCATCAAAACCATGATTATGAGGCGGATACGTATCAAGGCCACTGTCATGGAGAGAAGATGCAGCTGCAGAATTATCCTCCAGCCACTCTCCATTAGAAAGAGAACCAGACACCAACGGACCAGTACCGACACTATCAATGCCATGATCTTCAGCTCCGTGAACCTCATATGACTGGGGATGTTGGTTAGTTTTGTTAAAAGCAGCATGAGATGAATCAGGATGCAGCTGAGAGCTAGGTGGATCTGAGATAGACGGATTGCAAGCAGTTGATGGCTGCTCAATAAGTGGCCACTCATCATTAGTTGAATCAGGTTGAGCAGGAGAAACCCCTGCCTCCAAGTATACCTCTGAAGCTTTAGAAGTGTTATCACCAGAAAACTGCAAATTATGTTCTAATGCACCAGAAGGTCCCTGGGCATGGTTGTAACTGGCATTGACATTTTGCCATGATTCACTTGTACCATTTGGTGCTTTACCATGTGGCTTACCCATCTTAACAATATCAGCCATTGACACTTGACCTGGAACACCTACCCAAGCAGATTGGTATCCAGAAGAATGCTGTGTGGCTGCTGAAACACCATCAACTAACTTCTGGTTTTCAGTGCCAGCTGCATCACTGGAACACAGGATATTATAAAAGTATTCAGTTGATATTAAAAAATAATAAAAATAAAACCAGAATAGATGCAAAAGATTGAGGAATAGTAAAAAAGGATGTCCAAGATATAAGAATTTAGAAAAAGGTGATCTTATATCCATATCAGGTAAATAAGAAAATAGGAAAGGAACCAGCAAGGACTTGTAAAGCTGTATAACAACTCTGATCTACTCTAGTTGTCCCTCAAAACTATCTTGCTTACTTTTTTGAATGTCTAATAGAATTGTTGGTGTATAACAATCTTAGTGGATTTATAGGTTAATTTCCAACAATACCCCATTTCAATGATTGAAATTAGTGATAGAGGAAAAGAACATCACATATATGAAAGACAAGTTAGAACTCTTCAATTAAGTTAATGGCCAATAGCTATTAGCTATTGGCTATTAACTTAATTGAAGAGTTCTAACTTGCCTTACATGTATGTGATATTCTTTTCCTCTATCATTAATTAAGTACAGTTGCCTTAATCCCTGTATTTTGTATCAAATGCAAAATATTTGGAGACAAAGGAAGTATACCCAAACTCAGAAGCAACCAACTAAGAAAGAAAATGGAAATTGTAAACTTAATAGTCTAGACTCCTTTGTGTTTGATAATAGATGTATAAGTACATGCAAGAACGTAAGAATAGAGGCAAACTATCAAATGCTTTATAATACAATGTACATACATCAGATGGTACCCAAAGAAGGTATGAGCCATTCTTCAAAAATAGAATGTCCATAAGTTAACTGATATGATAAGTGAAGACAATCAGTTACAACAGACACATATTATCATGCTTATTAGAAGACTTCCACTCAATTTTTAATCGAGGCGTATTAACTACTTCTATACACACCTAATGTGCACCAAAAACTACACCTCTCGGTGATTGAAAATGGCTATAGACATTATCAAGGTGGATATATGATAAATATGAAATCATTAGCCAAAAAAACCCTGCAATATGCTACACACATTTGGCAATCCAATAAAACTAACCTGATGGTAGGCAGCCACCTATTTGTAGTACTCCCTGCAGTTCTTGTTTGATTTGGTGTTAGTATACCCATTCTCCTTGTATGCATAGGTAGATTTGCCATGTAGTGACTCTGAACGGAAGATTAGGTTGCATTAACAAATGTTGTATAATGTCAAGAACTCATAATGTCACATGGTAAATCATCAATGTAAATCAATGTCTACAGAAAAGGATAACTTTCAGTATGCAAATACCTGACCCACCACGGCCAGCATACCGATCTGCACTGCCCTTGCCACCACGTGAACTACTAGCACCACGTGGCCTAGATTCAGTGGTGTCCTTATTCTGGAAAAAAAAAAAAAAAAAAACCAAAGAGAAGGAACATGATGGCATATAAGACCAAGAGGAAAACAAATACATGCAGCCTTTAACAAGGGATGTAAAGAAATTCAATAGGTAGCCTGGAATCATAGGAAAAGCATAGAAGAGCTCCAAGCACAGTTATTTTCATTGACACAAGCAGGATTTGAAATTTCATTTCACAAACAGTCTTGTCATGAAAGCACCAAAACTCTGAGATTTTTCATCCCTTGTATAGATCTTAGAATCGTCCAAGCAACATAGAGCAGCATTATGGTAAACCAAGAAAAAAGAGCATGAGCTAAACAAAGAATTTCTTTAAGCATTATGCTTCCAGAACAGCCACGCACCTCTTTTCTTTTATCTCGTTTGCTCTTCACCTCATGAAAAGGATCTAAACAATCAGTAACATTGGATTAGAAAGGATAAAATAGTTGCCAAGACACCTATTCATGATGATGCAAAACCCCCACTAATAATACTATTGAAAAAAAAAATACAGAATATTGCATAAGAGAAGCCCAACATTCTCAAAGGTTCAAACAAAATTGTGATGGCATGTAGACTAAAATGAAGATACAGCCGCGCAAGCAGCAGTCTCTTAGTGATGGCATGACAAATCTTTTGCTATTATTAAAATCCAAAATAATAGAATAAAAATCAACTAATGCACACATAAATTATATTAATATATTTTATATACTGCAATTAACTGCCAGAAGATCGTTTAGGTTTCACATATTCACCATACAACTAACAACTTTCACAATAAATCTTGGCCAAGTATCAACTCCAGTACTCCACAAAGCTGAGACAGATCAAAAGATTGCAAAAGCCAAAAGGTATTAAGCAATACAAAACTCAGCATTCCTCGGCCAATTAGGAGAAACTAAAAGTTCCAACCTTTTTTATCTTGTTTGACATCAACCAAAATAAACACCTGTCTTTGACTAAGAATAGTTTTTTGCTAATGAGCCTAAAAAGGATTTATTTTTTTATTTTTTTGGTATACAAAACAAAACTTCAAAAACAAATTGAAGAGGAAAGGACACTATCCGGAGGTTTTCCATTTAACGAAACAATTACTACACTCAACATCAACCAGAGGGGGACAAAAAGAGGAAAAATCATGCACAAAGCCTCACAATATATACAGAACAATAATCCTAAATCGCAAAAGATATCATTATTATGCAACAGAGAAACAAAGGCTATAGCTTTTAGGGCTTTTAGTGAAGGAGAGACCTTGAGAGAGGAGCCTATTGACGGCTTCGTTAGGGTCCATATTACACTCTTTAAGAGCGGCGTAGATCTCAGACTCGGGATAGTTTCTCACTATCTCCTTCAAGCTCTCCACTATCTTACGCGACCCCGACGGAATCATAGCCACTCCGCCACCATTGTTACTGCCTCTGCTACTCATCCTTCCCTTTCCCCTTCTCCCTCTAAAAAGAGCAGTAGTATATATATCTATCTATATATATATATTCCTTCCTTTAGATCTGTTGCCGATGCTTTGCTCTTCTCTCTTTCTCTCTTTATAATCGCACTCGAAGACACGAACAGTGAGAACTTTCCTTCATCTCTCTTCTCTCTCTATATATGTATCATGTATGTATAGAAATAGAATCCACTGCAAAGAGGGACACCCCACCCCCACAAGGCCAAATTGCCAAAACCCTCATTAATTAAATTTGTTTATCTTTCCACTTTTAAAACCTTTTTTTGTTTCCCTTTTTTTTTTTTTTTGAAAGAGAGGGTTTAGTCTTTTCTAGAGTTTTTACTTTTTATCATTATTATTTATAAATTTTATTTTATATAAGATATTTACGGGCCAAACACTTTGTGTTCAATTAACATATATGTCTCTCTTTTTTAGGGGAGGTCACATGATCGAATTTCAGTGGTAAGGTATTAACTCTTTAAATTCTAACAAATATAGAAAGTAGAACAAATATTGTAACCGAGTCAATAGTACTAAAAAAAATATTTATGAGTTTAATTGTATTTTTCCACTCAAATACTCATTGAGTTTTAATTAATTTAAAAATAAATTATTGTGTAAAAGAAATTAACATAATATTTTTTATTTTATCCGTAAGATTTAAAATAATTGATAATTTACCACAAAAAAGATAACTGAATAGATGAAACATAATTCTCACAACAAAATATTTGTGAGTTCAATTCTTACCATGTAGATAAATTTACCTAGTATAAACTCTTCAACTTAATTAAGTTGTTGAGTAAAGTAATATTCTTAAAACGTGTTTTAGATACATACTTTATTATGAATTATACTAATTATTAAACTTGCCGTTTTCAAAAAAAAAATATTATTATTATTAAACTTGCCTAAATTTGATTACGTTCCTTTTCACTTTTAACGTTATTCAAATTAATTAATTAATATCCACTGTCTTTCAAACAAAAAATAATATCATGTGAAAATTACCTTAAAACAACAGTGACTCATATGTAGAGTTTCGAAACCTTAATCTTTTTTTTTTTTTTTAAATACTAGATATTGAACTAGTAAATTAAGTCCGTGACATATATTTTTCTTTATTCTATTTGAATATGTAGCGGAAATTTTAATTTTTTTTTTTGTGACGGGAGAAACCTGCAATCATTATTCGAGAAAGTGCAAAGATAAATTTAACTCTTATATAATAACCTACAAATCACATTAGAGAAGTGGATCACATTATAAAAACTTGATGTGAAAAGTTCAATCAATAAAATATTGACAAAAATTAAATTTGTGACCTTTTTAGTATGATATCATAGGTAGCTTATTTCAGCTTATCTCTAATATTATATATACCATGATGGTTCCTTTCAAAAAATAAAAAATAAAAAATCCCACATAGAGTATGAATCTTTTCTCGGGTAACTGCGAATATGTTTGGAAATTGATATAACTAAAAAAAAAAATGTTTTAAGTGATTATTTGTGATACAAATATATGTGATGTCCTCTTGCAATTTGGATCGGGTCAATTTTGATTTGAATTATTCTAATTAGAAGACAAATTTGATATATTGTACATTCAAAATTGATAATAGATAAAGGAAAAATTAATTATTAAAGTAAATCATTTTGAATTGAGCTGCTCTTGTGTGCGTATGAATGCTTTCTATTGCCCCATAAATGGGGGATTATCAAATTAGATTTATTTTTCATTTTAAATGCTATGATTTTATGATCTCCTATATATACATAGTGTTTGGGCAATTTTTCACAGCGATTTGAAAATTCGTTTTCCCTGCATACGCTGTCAATTCTCTCCAAAAATTAGATGCCCACACATTTCGGAATCTTGTGTGTTCATCATATTGTTCAAAAGTTTACTTTGGTGCGTTTAAAAAATAAGAAAATGACTTTTAGATAGAAAATGAGTTATTTTCAAAAAAGTATTTTTCTTTTTAGTGTTTGGTTGCATTTCAAAAAATTGTATTGGTGTATTTGGTTCATTTTCTAGAAAATAAACATAATTATTTTTAATTTTAAACATTTAAAATATACAATGGTGCGGGTAGTGGTGGCAGCGGGTGATTGATTGCTCCACTACTGCAAAGGGATAATGACTTCCCCTAAAAAAAAAAAAAAAGAGAAATAATTTTCCATTTTTTTTTATATTTTTCATTGACCACACCTCTATTTTCCATTGACTTCTATTTTCCTCATCTAGCCAAACAATGGAAACCTGAAAAATGATTTTCAGAAATCATTTTCCGAATTTTCAAACGCATCCTAAAGGTAATTTGGTTTGAGTGCTCAAATTATTTCACTATAATATATTTTATCACGGGAGACGGACGCTACGACACTCTTAGCACCTCATGAGGTAGCGAATCGATTTTAAAGAAAATGTGTTTATACACGACTTGAATTTGTCTTAATTGCGTTCGATTTTTGTTGTTGTTGTTGTTGTGTGTGAGATTATTTTTGCATGAATTATATATATCCAAATATTCTATATTTTTAAAAATATTTGATAAAATTGATTTATTCGCTACATAATATACTAAACTTATTCAATTACGTATTTATTATTTTTAACGTCAGATTAAAAATCTCTTATAAATATATTTTTTTAAAAAAGTGTCTCTTTCACTAGTACACATTGTTTATCGAAGAAATTTGCATCTAGCTATGTAATTAGTGTTCTTAACTACTTTTAATTGCAAATATAATCATCAATAATGATGCATGTATCTTCTTCTTAAATTTTATTTACTATATTCAGATAGAATTTGCATATCTTGTTTGTAACATGATCGCTGTGAAGGATAACAATGATATAATACTATATTAGAGATTTTAGAAAATTTCTTAAGAAAGTTTGAATGAACAAAACATTTTATTTCATTCTCTAAGTTAAGCTTATTATATTTTCATGTAATATCAGATATGTTAATTAATTTTCTTTAAAATTATTCACATCAAATAAATTTAATAAAAGTATTTTCCTAATAATATAATTAATGAAAAAAATACCAAATATCCTCTTAAAATAATATATAATTTTAAAAAGTGGGTAAAGTTAATATTGTGGTCCACGCGCCGCATGTTGGAGTTGGGAAATGGGAAGGGCTAAAATGTGCTTATCCGGAAAGAAATTAAAAATTAATATTTTAAAAAAATTATTATTATTATTATTTTAATATTATAATTAATATTAATTTATGCAGTTGTAATTATTGGTGGTGTCCAACAATTTTGAAAGGCTTTGGCACGCAGCCTTCAATAAAGCGGATGACCAACTCAGACCAGAAAAAGGACGCATTTTTGTTTCAGATTAGATTTGGATTAAATGGTACCCTCTTATTTTCAAAAAAAAAAAAAAAAAACGGTACCCTCTTTTACTAGGCTTCAACTCGGAAATCAGTACCATATATTCCTAAATATATTCATTTTTAGTATTGAATTTATTTTTAATATATAAAAGATTTTTTTAATGTATATATTAAAATAAATTATAAAATGTAAAAATTAAAAGATTTAAGCAAAGATTAAACCTTCCACGAGTTTGTTAAAAAGCTAGTACATCAATACTCGATACAATAATCCAAACACACCTTTGATTCAAGATTTAAAACACTAAATCAAAAGTTAGTTTATAAACTATACAATTCAGAATGCCCAGGTTTTGGTTCAGAAAAGCAAAAAGATTCCAAAAAGTGGCAAAAACTATACCCTTCCTTCACCTCATAACACAGCAGGGATGGAATTGACCAATCCTAATTTGCAAAATGATCTCAAAATGTCATAAATATCAACTTCCCTAGGAATCAAGCATTCTATCAGTACAACAGGTTGGTTTCCAAAAAAAACAAAAAAACACTGCAATCCTAGTCCCTTTTAGCTTATCTAATCCTATATTTTTCTACACACATTCCTACAGCAACCACCTGTTTTAGCTTATGTTAAGGTACCTTCTGCCCTCTGTTAGCTCTTCTCCGCTTTTTTCAATTGAACTATCCTCTAGCGAGAGGCCAGTAGAGCCGGATAACTTTGATTCATTTGATCGATGGATTTGAACACTCAAACTACTAGAAGAACGATGCTCCTGGACAATCTGCACGCACATAAGCAAATGTGATTCCTTACTCTCCAAAAGTTACGGCGTGATATTTCATCATCGTGATCATTGTGAAGAAACCAATAAATTTATACATTGATAGTCATAAGAGAAAGGAGGTTAGCTGTTCTTGCCTGATTACTAGAGTCTGAGCTTTCTGGATGGAAAAGAAGTGGCCTACAGCGCTTATCTTCATTCATCAAGCTTGAGTTCTGGAAGTGGGCTACAAGGGCTTCCTTACCCTGAATTCGAGCATATGCCAACAAAACCACTTTCTCGCTATTGAACTTCTCCCACTTCTTTCCATTAAATGCCTGCCCGATTACAAATTTAATTGATAAACTATCAATGCATCAAACTTAAAATGATAAATATGTACTCGGAGAAGGAATAAAAGATAATGATGTGTGTTAGAGCTGATCTGTTAAAACCATAAAAGTTACCTAAACTAAATAACTTCAGAATTAATCACCCATTGAGAAAAATGGATAATAGAAGAATATATAAACATGCCAAATAGTTCATAGAAACGGACCTCAAAAAGTGGTATAATGAGTAATGGAGACAACATGTTTATGAATGCATAGCCCACGTTGCACTTGTTCTGTATCACAAGCAAGATTTCTTATCAGATCTTTTATAACAGGAATTACATATAAACATCTACACAAGTAACTGTAACCCAATGACCTTAAAATCAATGGGCAAATACAGGAAGTCAAAACTGCCCTTGTGATGTTCATCAATAGCAGCCAGCAACATCTTGGAGGTGTATCTGGAGGAAGGCACTTATAAATCATGTCACTACTACTTAAATTGGAAAGAATGAGCAAAGAAATAGTTTTAGGACATTTGTTTTACTTGTTTGGGATATTCTTTATCATTAAAGTAGTCCGAGTATCTTTGCCACTTCTAATCTTATCCAAGTCAAGCTGAAACTTTTTGTTATCAATTTGGTTGTCATTAACATCTTCATGCTGAGAATGGCCACGTTCAGTCAAAACCTTGAAGTCAGTGGCTGTAGATCCTGGGAAATAAGCATTGGCAGGGAATACAGGACTTGGCCTTTGAGAAGACATTATATTTAATCGAGGAGAACCATATTCTGACATACTTCCAGAAAAGGAAACACCGGAATTTGACTGCACCACGAGGACCAGCATTCATTGTATAACTCCTGTCATTGTGGCCTATACCTATGCCACTGAAGGCGCTCAAATGTGAGGCCTCTAATGAATCAGGGAAGAAAGCTAAGTGCCTTTTCCACAGGAAGACTGGATGGAGCAGAACCAGCATGAGGATGGTTGTGGTGTTGAGATGAATTAAGGAAAGATCCATGGTGATTGGGGGATGGAAACCAGTGTTCCTGTCCATTAGATATAAAAGCATGCCCATAGGTTGTGCTTGCCAGGAAGAATTACTATAGTCAGAATGCAGCTTCGGACTTCCCCAAAGAAATTCTTGTCCAGATAGTGTTTCAATACCCGAACCATTTGAACTAGAAGCACCATAAGACGACCTTGGACCTGAATACCAATTCAACTTTGTTTCAGGAAAAGAATGAGGTTGTTGGATTGAAGCTCCGAAGTTTGAATTTCCATTATTTGATAGGTGTTCTACAAGACCACCCCTCGCTTGATCCTTACCAATAGGTGCAACCCTTGTAGAGTTCAATCCTTGAGAATGTAAAAGTGAAGCTAATCCATTTAAGTTACTGTTAGTTGTAGGACTCAAGGATCTAATACCAGGGGAATTGCTGGGATTATGCACAAAGCCATGTCCTATAGGGCTGCCAAACTTTGGCCAGTTACCTGGCACAGAAATGGTAAACCATCTTCTCAGGCAAACAGCAGTTAGAAGTAATGATACTCCGTAATAAATAAGAAAATATTTATGCAGCATTTATAGTGATGGAACTTATTAAAAGTTTACCTGGTGGAGAAATGCCAATTAAAGAACCCATTTGGTGTGTGAAACTGCGACATTCATCTTGTTCAAGATCTTGATTTAGTTGCAACATAAGACTAGAATTGGAATGCAAAAGGCAAAAGCAATTAAAGATTTAAAACTACATAAATTAATCAAAGAATAGTTAAACAATAACTGGTAAGCAAAAAGCATAACATGGATTTACTCCATTTTCATCTTTGACACTTGTAACATCAAAATAAAAACAAATCAAATTCCATTGAAGCACCAACATCTTATTCTCAAAATGAATATTTTGTACATTTTTGTCTTATTTAACTACTTTTCTCCCTTTTGTATTATTCATTATCATTCTAAAAGGCCTATGAAAGGCACGACCTACAGATGGTTTCACAACATAACTGGAAATATGCACAGAAACCTTGCTCAGGTATTTGTTCTTGACACTGAAATCATTTTCTATTGGTTTAACGTTTTTCAACCATCTACTTTCAATCTTTCTCTTTTGTTACACCCTCGTATGTAAAAGAACTGCTCATGATTTTAGACATCCATGAAAACAGAGAATTTATAAATAAGAAAAATAACATATCTAAAAAGCAAACTACATTACTTTCGACGAGTTCCACCCGGGCGACTAGGTTCAAGCTTTATACGTTTCCCAGCTATATCACTCCTATTTAAGGATCTAAGAGCAGCTTCTGCAGCTCTGACATCATAGTACTCAATGAACTTGTGGTGCCTCTTGTGCGGTGTTTCCCTAATCTGTTTTAAAAAGCAGATAGCATGTTTTCATATATACCAATCCACTCCATAAAGTAGTTGACTGGCCAAGAGAAACACAAAAGTAAAGCATAAATGAAAATGGAATAGTCTCTTACCTCTTTGATCTCACCATAAGATCCAAATATTTGCAGGAGATCATCATTTGAAACTGATGGATCCAAATTAAAAATGACTAGGGTTCCTTGATTCATATCTTTTTCCGATGGGTTATCCTGATAACAGAGATAGAGTGAGAAGAGATGAGAAAACACAAACTGCTTAAGTGCTCAGGCCTCAGTGTAATCTTTAGCAGCAAATAACTCATTAACCTTGGGAATTGAGAAATGAATGTCCAGTTTTCTTCTCCGCAGTGGTTTATTCTGTAACGCCCGCATTGCAGTTCGAGCAGCACGAATATCATAGTAGGATATCATTACAAATCCCCTATGCTTACAAGCAGTATACATAGTTCTGATATCGCCATATTGCTACAAGAAAAAAAAAAATGTCCAAAAAGGCAAAACAATTTAAAGCTGTTAGAGACTTAGCCCATTGGCAATATGACCGAGTGGGGGGAGAGTTAACATGACTATAAATCAGGTGACCAATTTACTCCAATAAGTAGCTTGCTGAACAAGAAAATGCACCAGATTTTACAACTCACCACAGGAAAAGAAAGAAATTGACTGCACACCCCCCCCCCCTCTCTTGACGACTTCATCACAAGTCTGCCCATTAACAATTGTGCATTTCATATTAGGGGCTCAAACTTGTCTATCCAAAGAAAGAAATATAAACAGAACAACATAAGTTGCAAGAAAAATCAAGACCTATATGAAACTACATGATGCCAAAGCACAAGACAGCGTGGATAAACTCATAAAAAGAGACCATAAAATCATTATTAAAAAAAAAATAAAAGAAGTAATACTTAAAGTTTGGAGTAATTAAAATTACCTCAAAGAGGGTTCTAAGTTCGGAATCCTCAACATTGCTGTTGATGTTACGAACAAATAATGTTCTCGAAGGATGCTCCCCAAGAGGATGTTCTCCAGTAATTGCTCCCCCTCCACTGGAAAGTCCACAATGAGCCACTCCAGTTGTATCAGAAAGACTTATCCTTGATGCACCCATGATTAGATTTTCCCGAGGAAAATCGGATTCCAGTTCTAGTCCTCCTCCATTGCCAAAAATATCATATTCTTCCAAGTCATCAGTGCAGTTTGGAAACTCCCCAGTGTCAAAACCATCCATTGCGCCAGCTAAAAGTGCATCCTCATCATCAGGAAGCAAGCACCTGATGGGATCACTTATATCATCTCCAAGCAAGTCATTACTCTCCACTACTTGGTGAATTTTCTTCAAGCTGTAGGCATCATCACTGGATTCACATCCATGTTCCACCTCCTCAAGTTCACTATAAATCCAAGAAAGTTAAAGTTGATGAGTACATTACTAAAGGAAAAAGGTCATACAAATTATGTTAGAAAAAAAAAAGGGTGCATACATCTCTCATGAGAAAGAACAGCAGTGAGCTTGAGAAAAGTGAAGCATCAGTTGAAGTATCAAAACAATCTGATCCAGAACAGGTTCTCCACGCAGTGCTTCCCTTTTCCTTGGATGCATTCATAGTTAAAATCTCCAAGGTCCTACATCATTATTTAGTTGAACTATCAATCACCAAGAAACTATCATTTCTGAGAATTTGGCAATTAAATATACTCTCTACACCATTATCATTTTCTGTCAAAATATTTGATATTAAAAAGCACTACTATCAAGCAAAATATGAAAAACGTTATCTGGCTAAGGGGAAGCATACAGTCTCAAGAAATAAATGATACTTCACAAAACATGTTAAGCAAAAAATACAAGGATATTTTCCAGTGCACACGTGTATAGAGTATTAATCATCGACAGAAAAACAATGTATTTATTTCTCAAACAAGCTGGCTGACAATGCACCACATAGCAGTTCTACTGCCCATCATTAACCATGCAGCTTAGTGGATCCTCCAGGCTCCAGCTGCAAGCTCTTTAGACCACGCAAAAAGACAAAGATAATTACTCTTCACAAGTTGCACCAAATCAGTAAGCAATCAAATAGACAAGAAATTTTCAACAAAATATATGTCGAGACAAAAATAGGTTTAGCCTATGATGTATAATGTATGGAAAATGACAAGTTAAAAATATATACGTTTTTATTGCTCCAAGCAAATATTGATTCCTTTAAATGAACATGCATATTTATCTCTAAAAGCATCATAAATTAGCCAATGATGTCTACTAGCCATATACCCAGGACCAAGTTAACTAGTCAACCTTTTCCCAGAAATAAGACAACTTGTTAAAACAAGAACACAATGTAACTCCATATCTCCGTGACCATAGATAACATTGTTCCAAGATGTGCATTACTTGTCTCCAGAGAATTGATAACAAACCACCAACCACCGCAAGGTACTTCAACATAGTCTATACGAGATGACACTTATCTCCATGGTTAAAGACTCAAGCCCATTCTATACGAAATGATTGTCATTACCACCACAATGGACTTCAATGTAGTCTATGCTATAATAATAGATAATAGTTATATCTGCAGAATAAACCAACAAACTAAAACATAGAACAACCAAGTGCGAACACATGTATTTCATAATGGAGATGAATTAAACTTCACCATCAAACTACTTTCTAGCCAAAACAACAATCACACACCAGAGCTCTTATAGAAATTCTGAAGATATATTTAACTGATAAAAGGAACAAGCTATAACCTACCTTCATACTAAAAAAGGTAAATTATTATAGCCATGATAAGCAATCAAAATTCAAAAGTATACTTAAAAAGGAAAAATATTATAACCATGACGATAAGAAATCCAAAGTTTATAAGCACTGAATGACAATCAGATTTAATCATTATGTGTCCAATTGAAGAAGAAAAATCGCCAGTACCAAAATTTCAGAAAAAAACTCGAGAATCAAAAAGGAGCATAGCCATGCGGAGTAGACTACATGTTACTTTCTCTCGTCCATAAACAATGATATATGCATAATACATGTAAACACGGCGTAATGCATAAACGTGAGGCGTGTATGTATATAATGCATTACTCGGCTAAGCTCGACCTCAATACCTTGAATCAGTTAACAGCAGGAATTTTGAAGCTAAGAGAGTTGAAAGCAGGGCATGAATCCACACGAGAACTGCAAGGTTTCCACCTCTGATCAGGGGAGAAACCCAGGGAAAGAGACAATGCCCTTCAGACTACCATATACGTTCTTCCCGGCTCTTCTCTTTTATATATTTCCCCCCAATCACAATGAAGACGATGAAAATAAACCGCACCTGTGTTCTATGACTTGTATCCTTACGTATACGCTCGCACATACATAGTTACATACATTAATTGAGATATGCAGATATATATGGAAAGAGACAGAGGATTGTTGAGGAAGGAAGAAATGGAAGAGAGAGAAAGAGAGAGAGGGAGAGGAGGAGGAGGAGGGTTAATTCAATTGGATTTAGCTGTGTTTAAGATTATTGTGGACTTGTGGTTGATGATGATGACATGATGTGGTGGTTTAATGCAGACTAATTTTTTTGTACTAATTATTAGCTAAGAACCTTGTGGTCCAATAGCACCGAATTACTCCCTTATATATAAAAGGTTATGAATTTGTGCTTCACTGGAAACAATATTATTATTGTAATTGCGGTAACCAAAGGTCTAGCTTTTGTGGTTCATGTTCAGTTGAGTAGTTATCATGATTTACATCCTCCAAATACTCTGTTGAACAAGAGTGTAAGGGCACTTAGAGTTGGAGTTCAACCTTTTGAAAAAAATATTATTTATTGTAATAGAGTCAGTAGTATTCAAAAATAGTGTTATTATATTTTGAGAAAATGGTTAAATAAGCCCTCGAACTTTAGCTTAAAAGTCAATTAGGCCACTAAACTTTTTAAAGTTGCAATTACACCCCTCAACAATTCATTTAAGTGTAATGAAGCCCAAAAACAAATTAATGACCTGTTATCATAGGTCATTAGGGTTCAGACCACCTTCCGGCAAATTTCTGGCAAAAAAAGTGGCCGATGAAATTTCTGACAAAAAAAGTGACTCGCGAAATTTTCGACAAATCTAGGTCGGTTGCTGGTTACTTTTTTTTTGCCAGAAGGTGACCTGAACCCTAATGACCTGTGATAGCAGGTCATTACTTATTTTTGGGCTTCATTACACCTAAATGAATTGTTAATAGGTGTAATTGCACCTTTAAAAAATTTAAGGGCCTAATTAACTTTTAAACTAAAGTTCGAGGGTCTATTTAACCATTTTACAATGACTTGTAATATTTAATAAAATACTTATAGAGGGGTTCGACCATGACATAAGCATTTTATAACATAAAATTTGTAGTTCGACCAACTAAGCTACTCAAGCTAATGATATTTTTAACATAAATATAAATTTTATATAATATTTTATGCTATATAGGTATACATATATATAAAGGGGTGTGGGGCAGCTGCCCCCACACTAAGTTTGCCTATGCATGCAGTACTATTTTTAATTGGTTGTTTATTCTATTTTTTTGGGGTAACGAATGAAGCATATAGTTATTATCTAAGGTATGCAAATTATAAACTTTACTTATGTGTAATAGTTTGTAAATTATACAAAATATATAAATCATACTAGAAAGATCACAGTGTTACATACTCGACTGATATGATATTTACAATCGAACTATAACTTTCTTTTACAAAATTCATGCTCAACTCTAGCCACTCAATCATCATTTTGATTTATCAATTTTAAATTTGCTGATGTTTGGATAATGAAGAGCTGCGAATGAGACAAGTTCAGTGGAAATTATTATTAATAATAGTATTTTGAAAACATTATTATTATTTTATTGGCAAGGGAAATGACAACAGAATGACGTGTAAATACCGAATTAACTTTTTTTCTTTCTAAACGAATAATTATTTTCTAACATCCTTTCAAAAAAAATTAAAAAATTCTAACATCTTGTTGAATTTGGTGAAAAGTGACAAATATATTTATAGGCTTACGAAATGCGAAATTTTTTTATAATTTTATTATATGAATTTATAATTATAAAATATTTTATTTAAAGAATAATAATAAATATGTAGTAACAGTTTTCACATAATTTTATTGAAATGATATAAATAAAATTTTTAACTCACTTTAAAAAAAAATAAAAAAATTAGATCAATCAGAATATCTTGAGTAATTCTTTCTTTCTTTCTTTTCGTATTGATTTTGAACTGCTTGCTTTCTTCCACAGGGACTAGATTGATTAGTACGAAGGAGAATAAGTATTTGATGTTATTATTTATATATGCTCCTAATAATTGATAAGAAAATGACAAGCAACAAGTGGAAGAACACGCAATTTTATTTTATTTTAATTTTTTATTCTTTAAATATTTTTTAATCCAGTTTATTTAAAATATAGTTGTGAAACCTCTTTGGATACATTAAAATGAGTAAATGATACATAAAAATGAACCCAACATTTTACAACAAATTATATTATGGACCACGATTCACTTTATATTGTGAACTCTAATCTAAAATGATATCATTTTGTTTAAATTAACGTTTCTCTCTCTCTTTTCAGTTGGTTAATACTCACCTTTGTAGTAGATATACACAATTGTTAACTATATGTCATAATCTTAAATATGTAAGTATATAATCTTTTAAGTATAAGTGTATTATAGCTATCTTTTAAATTCATAATGTGTGAAGTGTAAGTAAATAAACTTAAAGCTAATATTCTATAAAGTAAATGTATTGAGTTTATGAACTTGTACTATTTCATATATATGACTTTGACTTTTGAACTTATTGTATTGCCGTAGTAGTCTTATTCATTGTTTATCCGTACACTTATGTTGTATTCATCGTTGCATTTAAATGTAGTTTTAAAGGAAAAATCACATTTTTATCCCTCAATTATTTATCAATTGTCGAGGTAGCGTATAGTTTTCAATTTTAACTAATTTGACTATCGAATTATTTAAAATTTCATCAATTAAACCCTTCTGATGGACCAAAATGGTGATTTCCCTATTTTTAAAATTTCATCAATTTGATCCTCGAAGGGTTTAATTGACGAAATTTTAAACAATTCGAGAATCAAATTAGTTGAAATTGAAAACTGTGAACTACATTGATAGTTGGAAAACAATTGAGAGACCAGAGTGTTTAAAACGGAGTTTGGTTGAAAAATTCACCACCAAAATTGTTCAAAATATGATAGTCTAGTGTTTTAAATGATAAAAACGATAGTATGAGACTAAATATGAAAATTGCAGTGAGTTTTTACATGAATTCATCATCAAAACATTTATTTAAAAAAAAAAAAAAACAATTACTCAACAAATTGGTGTGCTTTTATATTCACAGCCTGCATATATACAGCAACCTACTCAATGTTAACAGCACTGACGGCAAGCCTTTCACATTTTGAAAGCCCTCAAAATAACAATAACCCAATTTCTAGAGATTCACCAAGCAGATCCTTAACAGAACTTGGCATAACCCACAGGATACAACATAGGGAAATAAGAAATAAAGAGCACTATCTTGTGCAGTTGCAATCGATTATGTTATGATTAGTTGTTTCCTCCACATTGAGACACAAGGTGCACTGATAAACATAAAGATGCATTTACTAACCAAAGAAATTCTCCATTTTTTCTAGTGAAAGGGAAAAAAGAAAAAGCAAAACGAAAGAAGCAAACGCAGGCAATTTCTTAACCGCACGGGCTTAGCTCAATAGTTTAGTGGACAGTATTTGAGGTAAGAGACCAATGTTTGAATCTCGGCGGCGGCAGTGTGGGAATTATGTCTAAAGTGGGCAGATTCCTTGTGCGCACCGGCATTTGGCCCTGCCTACTAACCCATTGAATCACCGTGATTTACACCCTCCCCCATGCTCTGTCGGGTCAGAGTGAGGGGGACCCTTAGGGTTGGGGATTCAGCCTTTTGGGGTAATAATTCATAAGTTAAAACAAGTTTCATAAGCTTCAATTCACCCCTGCTACAGTTGTCACTGACATCCCCTAGGAAGTGAGTGGAAGTCTAACAAAACAATGCATACTCTTCCTGGGAAGCTTAGACAGAAGTCACAGAACATATAAAATTAAAGAATAAAGATTGTTATTCAACTTTCCCAGTATACAATTGTGACTAAGACCCTCTCTAAGTCTTACTCTTTTAGAGAACAATCAGTACTTAGCAAATACTCACAAATACTATGCCTAGATTAAAAGTTAAGAAGCCCCATACACAAAAGTACACAAGTATAAAGCACAAGATAATAGATTAATATATAAGGAGGCATAACACAACTGGTAAAATACTGGCAAAATCGAAAACGTTCATTCACCCTGCTAATTCAGCATCACAAAGTACCAATCTTTGGCTTTCCTCACTTCTGTTTTACTGCCAGTTACACTTTAGCTACAATTCTACACACAATAGTGAAAAGCACTGGACATTGAGAAAAATTAGGGTTTACAATATAACTACTTATCTTTGGTGGAAATCCCATACTTCTCCTGAAGCTTCTGAATCTCTTCCTCCTTTTTCTTCTGGTCGAACTTCTTGCTCATCTTGGCTTGCTGATAGTACAACACTATCAAGTACCTATACAATTCAATTTCCAAAAAAATAAGTCAATTGTAAATAAATAATAATAAAAATCGATAACTGACGAAATTACAAAAGTAGATAGCTCGGTTAGGGTTTCAGATTGGGTACCTATTGGCGACGTTGAAGCCGGAGAGATGGTCGACGGCGGTCTTGGCGTCGTAGATATCCTCGTAGACGACAAAGGCGGTGCCGCGGGTGTCCTTGTTGGTGCCGATTCGGATCTGCCTGATGGCTCCGTACTTGCCGAAGATGTCGTACATCTCCTCGCTGGTGATGTTAAAAGGCAAGTTTCGGACGTAGAGCACACGGTTCACCTCCGGCGGCAGACGCGTGTTTCCCTTCCGTAGACTTATCGCAGCCATATTTTCCGAGAGAAATGCGAGTCGATTGTTGTTAAGGCGATGTTGAGGATGAACGAACGAAAGGCGGCGACAATGAAACGATGGCAACTAATTCAATAAATAAATAAACATGAAGGAAATTATGCAATTATCGAATAAACCATTTAAAATAGAACTTAAATGTACAGTATAATCTATTTATAGTTCAATACTATGTTAATACAAAAAAAAAATTCTCTATTTTAATTTCCGCCCAAATTATTATAGATTAAAACTCATATTTCTATTCTTATTCAACAATATTAAAACTTATATTCATATTCTTATTCAACAATATTAAAACTCCTATTCTTATTCCTATTCAACAATATTAAAACTCATATTCTTATTCCTATTCAACAATATTAAAACTCATATTCCTATTCCTATTCCTATTCCTATTCAACAATATTATTCCGTTATTACTCCAATAATACTACTATAAAATTGTACTCAAAAAAAAAAATACTACTATAAAATTACATTATTTACACTAATAAACCATCAATACTAATATAAAATTACATTATTTACACCAATAATGCATCAATAAGTCTATACACGCAGAATCTGTTTCCTATTTATTCGAATAGTAATTTTGCGTAAATATGGATTATTTTTTCTATATAAATATTTCATTATGCTAACCGTATAACTGTAAACTCCCACCTATTTACACCAAATAGGCATGACTTCAACTCAAATCTATATTGTTAGACGTGAATTTCATCCTAGACACAAATGGAATGCAATCACGTTTAGAGTGGTGCGTACGTATCATATTTCAGAGACAAGAGGTGTTTAAACAATCAACTCTATAGAGCGTGTAGTTTATGATGTAGAAGTATTGTTTTTGTACTATCATGTGAATACTTTTGAATTTAAAATTACATTTTGTTTATGCATGTGGTTTTTTACTATATTTTTTTTATACTTCAATTTAAATGAACTTTTCTACATTGTCATATTCCTAAATTTTTTGTTCAAAAGTGGATGAAGAAATTAAAATAAGGGTGAGTTTATCGAATTTACATGTTGTAGTTCTATTCTAATACAATTGTGCCAGCATGATGCAGTTTTCCCTATACATATTTATGACAAAGAAGATTATGATTTTTTTGAAGAGGTTATTTATTTGTCAGTTGATGGGTAAGTGCGAGAATAGTATGCCATGTATGACACTTTATGCACAATGTACAAGTCATTTAGTGCATAAAAAAAACAAAAATTATTAACATAATATGCATTCACACTTATAAAGTTTATTATATAGATCTGGTTGCAAAATTAGTTGTGGGGTATTGTTATATACTTTGCGTTTCTGATTAGAGATTAGAGAAAACTCTGTTCACATTTAAATATTAACTACACAACTGTGCATGATGGAGAGAGTGATCAAACTTGAGATTCAAGCTCTTAGCTATTTGCGCCAAACAGTTTCACTTTTCTTCCTAGAAACCTAGTACAGTAAAGAACCAAAACAAAAGATCAACCTAGCTAGCTAAGCAAAGGATGTTCTTTCTGCAAAGATAACCTCAACCCAGTCGATCAAACAATTGATTTGATAACCACAAGGTTCATGTGGGAATTGTGTATTGGTCTTTTTGGTTCGAACCAGTCAATTATGGCTAACCTAGACTGGTTTACCTCATTGTGGTTCTTTGTTAACTTAACCTAGAACGCACATTCGGGTAGCAATTGCTGGTTTTCCGTCAATAAAAAAGGATGTTCTTTCTGCAATCAAAGAATGTATGTACTATCCAAAAGTAAGGTTTAGAATGTTAGCCGGCTGCAAAGAAAGAATATAGGACCTAGCTTCCTAGCTTTGCCTTGACCATGAAGCAATATAATTGTCTTTACAACGCCACAAAGCCCTTTAGAACAAACAGCCTTACAAGAAAAGAACAACAGCCTTCTCGAATGGTGAAAATGGGCAGTTATAAAACCCCATCATGCCTGCACAAAACACATGTTTGTGGTCAAATTCTCTAAGCCAATTCATTTCCTGGTTCTCATACTTTAAGAAGACAAAAGTCTCTTGTTTCTGAACATAGGATTCAAGAATGGCTAATGGGTCGAGCCTTAGATCGGTTGCATCACTGCTGTTGCTGCTGCATTTCTGCATGTATGTTGTGGTCTTGGCCATTGGCGGCTGGGCGATGAACATAGCCATCGATCATGGCTTCATCATCGGTAATTAGGTTTACTATCTCATGCATTTTTATCTTTTTTGGGTAACGAGGGAAACCAGCAGTCACTGTCTAATTATGTGCACTGGGTAAATCCCGCCTTCTGAGTTCTGACCCTAACCAGCAAAGAAACTCAAGAAGGTAAACCAGCCTAAGTTGTTTCTGCATTTTTGGGATGGCGTTTTTATGTTGTGGGGTTTTAATCAACAGGTCCAGGACTTGACCTCCCGGCGCATTTCTCACCTATATACTTCCCGATGGGAAACGCAGCCACCGGATTCTTTTCACGTTTTCCCTGATCGCCCGGTGTCGTTGGAGTGGCGTCTGTCCTCGCCGGAATCAACCATATCCGCCATTGGACCATTCAGAGCATGCCTGCTGCTGCTTCTGCTGCAGCTATTTCCTGGAGTCTTACTGCTCTTGCCATGGGTTAACATAACTTTCTTGCATATGATTCATTACTACCATATTGAAACATAAACTAGAATGCAAAATTAAAGCTTTTAGCATAAGAATTGAATTGAAACATTGGAAATTGGGAGTTTTTTTCCCATTTGACAACAAAGAGTAAATGTTTTGCAGGTTTGCTTGGAAAGAGATTCAACTAAACCTCAGGAGTGCCAACCTGGTTAGTGTTTTCAATCATATTTCCAAGAAATCCACAATATAACACAGCTTAGAAATACTGATTATAAGTTTTTCTTTTGAATTCCAAATATGCAGAGAACAATGGAAGCATTCATGATCATACTTACCGTCACTCAACTGGTATACATAGCCGCCATCCATGGCCCACCAAGAATGGCGTAGACAAACTCCAGAAATTAATTTCCTAGATATATAGATATATGCGTGCAAGGACGTTTTGCAGTGGGATCTGATACTCTTTCTTTTTGTTATTTTATGTTTTTTTTTCGTTTTTTCATTCTTTTGTTGTCTCACTGGTGTTATGTATAACTACCTTGATTGTATTTGTGAAATAAAAGCATGGTTTACGAGACAGCAATATATATATATAATATATAATATATTATTATATATCATGATAGTATATTATTATTTATATATATATATATGCTCGCCTAGAAAAGCTAAAACTGATTATGAACAAGCAACTAAAAACAAAATATGCAGTTCAAGCGTCCTTCGGGCACAGACAAACGACTATCACGCTAATGAATGTAGAAAACGGGCTAACTGCTACAAGATGACGAGAAGCAACACAGAAGCAAGTAGTTCCAAGCTGCTTTTTCGAAATATAAGACTCTTCTTAGACGGCTTTAAGGTTTGAGTTTGTGTAATCACCTCTTTCGCTAGTTATTCTTTGAGAAGGAAACTTGTGTAGAAGGAAAAGTACTATCACGGAGTTCTTCGATTTACCCAAGCCCAGCAAGCATCGCTGATCATGTAAGCACGTTTAACACTCTCCTGCATTGAAAATATTTTTACCAATTTTACCGCAATTTAGTATAATATTAGCACGATTTGAGCAGGGGAAGATGTTTAATGAATATAGATTACGCTAACCTGAACTTATCTACTGGATCCCGTGAACAGCTCAAACAGTCCACAGCAACCCTTCCAAGATGTTGTTTGCACAGGTTTGTAAAACTGAAACCACTGGAGGCTGCAAATTTGACAAAAAACGGATAACCTTTACCAATGCATGAATTTCGACCATAAACTAATTCAATTGTAACTGAATATGAAAACTGAAGGACCTGGCTATCAGAGCACTCGGGAATTTCAGAATCTTTGATAGGATCAGCCCCAGTACTAACATCAACTTTCGGGAGTATCATATGCGGGTGTTGGTTGTTTAACTCCATTTTCTTGAGTTGCAGAGCCCTTCCCATCATTTCGTTTGTCTGTGATCCTGAGCCACTCGAACTTCTGAGATAGAAGCACTCTCATCATCTACACCCAACTTTTTCTTCTCGTTTTTCATCAGATCTGAGGTCATAGCATTATCTTCAACTTGTATCATCTCCTCAGATATTGCAGTCTTGTCGAACTCAATAGATGTCACTGCTCCCACATCTGAATTACAAGTTTCAGTTTCAAGAATGCTATCTGTAACTTTAGCAGCCGATAGAGAATCAAGATCGTTCTCCACACCAGTAGGAGAATTAGCAACCGTGATTTTGTTTTTGACGGCAGCATCAGATTCATCATCTGAACTGCTGCTGCTGCTGCTGCTGCTAGTTGAGCTCTTTAACGAGCCTCCTTCATGAGATCCCCTCGAGGATTCGATGCACTCAACATTTATATCCTTGTCCCGGGGTTCATCCAAACCCTTCAATTCCTTTCAACATGAATAACACTTTCCTCTTCCACAACCACTTTCTTCTCCATTTGCTCGCCTTCACTCCTCACCCCACTCGACTGATCAAGCAAGCTCTCCTCTCGCTTTTCCCCCTCTTCCTCGTCTCCCTCCACGAACTGGTCTTGGCTTCGGTTATCCTGAGATGCAGGGGAACAAAGCTCCCCTCCATCACTGTCTTTGTCATCATGATGCTTCAAATCCTCTTCCCCTGCCATAGTTTGATTCATCAAGACCAATCAACACAGGATCTTGCAAAAAGAAAAACAAATAAACACTTGCCAATCAAGCACATAGACCTCAAACATCATCAATCAATATAATATATATATATATATATATATATATATATATATATTATATATATATATATATATATATATATAGCCACTCCACAAGCAAACTTAATCCCATACTAAATCAATTGACAGAAAAGGAAAATTTAACCACTTTCCAGCAAACACCCATAACCAATCACACCTCAAAACCCTACAGAGATGTAATAAACATTAAAAATAGAGAACAAAAGAAAAGAATGCAACTTTTCAAGAGAAAATAAGGGGTACCACAAACCCAAATTGGGAAGCAGAACAACTGTAAAGGCTTTCAAGATAAGAAAATGATTGAACCCCCGCATATGCCTCTACTGGAACTGGCCAGAAGAATCATAAAAAGCAAATCTTTGTACTTGTATTCAACACACACACATTTTTATGTCGTATACAGGCGTATAGAGACTAGAGTACCATGGCTGAGAGGAGCAGGGAGAGATGTAGAGTTGGGAAGTTGGGAGGCCCCTTCACTTCCGATTCCTTCTTTTTCTTGGCAGCTTTCCGCTTCTTAGCACCTGATGGCATGATGATTAGGTAGCTCCCGGATTGAAAGCTGGGTGCTTTGATTGATAATTGAAAGCAGCAAAGGGGTAATGGTGTGTCTCTCGCAATTCAAGAATCTTTGTTGTTTCTCTTTGCTTGCCTTGGACTGTGTGGGGCTTTCGCATCCGGACAACTACACAGTAGAGATCGAGCAGCGTTGCTGGAGCCTGGAGGGGCCAGGGAATCCAGTGGTACTCGTATATTTGCGTAAATTCTTGGCCCAATAATCTCTCCCACTCCTCTCCTTCAGGCAATCAGGCTAATGTTTTGATAATTTATGTTCCAACTTTTGTATAAATCTCTTCTCTTTTTTTTTCTTTTCTTTTTTTGTGTGTGTATGTATCTAGTCTAGTCCTAAATATGGAAAAATATTTGTGTGATGTAACTGTATTTGTCACTTTATCAGATAAATAATTAAAAAAAGAAATGATTTTTTTTATTTTTTTTTTAGCTACTAAGTATAGTAGATTCAAATTTTCAATTGTATATTAGTATATTAGTAAGCTTAGTTGAAAAGCTGGGTTAGAGCTTAAAAAGTTAAAAAATTATTAGCTAATGAGCTAATTAATTAAAAATAAAGTGTTTGATAAAATTAATTGTTAAATAAGGTGATAAGTGTGTGAAAGGCATAAAATGATTAATAAATTATATAATTTTGATTAATGAATGATAAATGGTGTTGTTTTTGTAAAATAATAAATATAAAAAAAAAAATTAAAAGCCATAGC
>VALG01016245.1:0-12296 GCA_009835305.1 Ipomoea purpurea | reverse complement strand
CGGCTATTGCAGCTGATCCGACTTGCTATTCCCAAGCTGTTGGCATCCACAGTGAAGGGATGCTATGGATCAGGAATTCAATGCCCTTCTGCAAAACGACACTTGCGCTTAGTGCCACCCAAGCCCGATATGAAATATCATCGGGTGCAAATGGGTGTTTCGCACTAAACGGACCGCTGATGGCTCAGTAGAGAGGCATAAGGCACCTTGTGGCAAAATGGTACAATCAGGTAGCTGGGGAAGATTTCTTCGACACCTTCAGTCCGGTTGTCAAGCCGACAACTATTCGTCTTCTTCTTTCGTTGGCTATCACCAACAAGTGGACTCTGCGTCAACTAGATGTTCATAACGCCTTCCTTAATGGGCGTCTAGTTGAAACCGTGTTTATGAAAAACCTCCGGGGTACGAACCCAACTCATTCGGATCATGTCTGTCACTTACAGAGGTCCTTATATGGTCTTAAACAGGCACCTCGGGCGTGGTTTAAACGGCTACATGACTTTCTGCTTACCACGGTTTCAGCGCGTCAAAAAACAGATGTGTCCGTTTTTTACTACAGTTCAGACGGATGTCAGGTCTTTTTATTAGTATACGTGATGACATTATTATGCTGGGAAACAGTGCAACACTTATTAACACCTTGCTACACCGCCTTGCAACGGCTTTCAAAATCAGAGATCTCGGTAAACCAAGCTTCTTCTTGGGAATTGAAACCGTGGATACTCCGGAGGTGTAATTTTGTCACAACGTCGTTACAATGCGTGATCTACTAAAAGGGCAGGTAATGGTTGACTGCAAGCCCTTAGCCACTCCTGCTTTCGACAACTCAAGCCAGTAACACCGGCAGATGAGGCGTTTGATAATCCCACACAGTACCGTCGATTTGTTTGGGCCTTACTATCTCACCATCACTCGACCGAATTTATGGTATGCGTTAATCGGTTATGTCAGTTTATGCATGTCCCCGACTGCTGTAGAGCATTGGGGTATGGTCAAGCGGGTTGAGATATGTAAAGGGCACGCTGGAGTATGGGCTGCGGCTTATCCCTCATCGACTTCTTCTGTTCACGCTATTCCGACTCCGATTGGGCTGGTTGTCCTATAGATCGGAAAGCCACCAGCGGTACGCAGTGTTCCTTGGACGAATCCTCATTTCTTGGCTTTCTCGGAAATAGCGGACAGTTGCACCTCATCGACTGAAGCAGAATACAAAGCCTTAGCTGATGTCGCAGCTGAGGTCACCTGGGTTGTTTCTTTGCTTCGAGAGTTAGGGCTACACTCGGGGCAACCCTCTACTTTATGGTGTGCAACTTGAGCAACGTATCTTTGCGCTAATCCGGTTTTTCACGCCAGAAACGAAGCATGTTGAAATCGACTATCATTTTGTCCGTGATAAGGTAGCCAGTGGTGACTTCGTGGTTAATTTTGTGTCTACGAAAGAACAGCTTGCAGATATTCTCACTAAACCGCTGGCTGGACCCAAGATTTGTTGCTCTCCGTGACAAGCTTAACGTTGTGTCTCTTACACCGTCAGCTTGAGGGGGGTTGTGTGAGTTATATTAATTGTTATGTTTATATTATTAGTTATTATTGTATGGTTAGAATTAGTCATCTACTAATAACCTGTTAGATAGGAACAGTTAGAGATAGACTCAGATATACTCTCCTGTATTCCTATCTTTCTGTATTGATTTGAGTTTTGAATTCTCATCATTATTGTTTAAAATATGTATTTACTATTGATGATGTATAATTTTATTATTATTGAAATATTTCGTCCAATTTTTAATTTCCGTTTTATTTTTAATTAAAATGCAATGATTTGATCATTTTTTAGCCGATTGTGGATCATTTTTATTTGCAGTCAATTATTAATATTCATTTTTCTTTTATATTTTTAGTCAATTATTCTTTTTTATCCAATCATGACTTTCATGGTTTTAAAGACTTTTAAGAACTTTAAAAGTTTGGAGGTATTCAATTCAAACTTTTTTAGAGTCTTTAAAAGTCAAGCAGTATTCAATCAAGATTTTTAAAGAGTCTTTAAAAGTCGTATGTATTCGATTAAGACTTTTAAAGAGTCTTTAAAAGTCATGTGGTATTCAAAAAGTTATGACTTTTGTAGACTTTTTTAATTTTAGGACTTTTGTAGACTTTCCTTCTCAAATATAAATATTGAAATCCAACCATCAACCCTAAAAGATTTCAAAATTTTCTTTCTAACAACTTTGAATGTTTTCTCTCTTTATTTAAACTCTATTTTTTCTCCCTATTTAAACTTTATAAACCTATCTAAATTTAATAAATTATTTTTTTCTTCATATCCGATATTTTCCTCATACATAAACTCTACCAATTTTTTTTCTCTTCTCTCTCTCCTCAACTTTACAATCCTTCTCTAAAATTTGAAATAATATTTATTTTTATTTCATTATTGTTTGTTTATATTATTTTTATTTTTTCTATGAATTTTATCTCTAACTTTGTCTAATTTCCCTAAATACATTCTTGTTAAATTTAATATTGTTTCATAATATTACATATAAATATATATATTTTGATTTTATTCTTTTTATGTTATATTGTAATATATATATAATATATACATATTATATATATATATACTATATATATATATATATATAATATATTTTAACCAACATGTTACTACGAATTTAGCGAACTCTATCGCATTCCAATTTTGGTTGCAAACAGTAACACATTAGTTGTTGTTCGCAGTCTTCAAATTGCTATTGCAAATAATAGTTCTTTGCATGACTGTTAGCAAAGTATCAATATATTAAGCATAATTTTTTATATATATTTAATAATTAGATTCTTTTTATTGTCAATTAGGAATATGTGCACTGATATTTTTTAACCTAATTCCATTCCATTTTTATTTGATGATGTAGAATATTATTATGAAATATTTTCGTTCATTTTAATTTTCGTTCATTTTTAATTTACGTTTACTAATTTTTTAAATATGCATTTACTATTATGATATAATATGATTTGATTATTGAAATACTTTCTTTCAATTTTTATTGAAATACTTTCTTTCAATTTTTAATTTTCCTTTACTTGATGATGTAGAATATTATTATTGAAATATTTCCGTTCCATTTTTAATTTTCATTCTATTTTTTGAAATTGTGAAAGATTTATGATATAATAGTGATTTGATTTATTCTACTATGTAATATTATTGTGAAAAATTAAAATGCAATAATTTGATCATTTTCCTTTTCCATTTTAGTCAATTATGGATCTTTTTTATTTATTTATTATTACTAGTATTTTCACCCGTGCGATGCACGGAATAGATTTGTTATAATATATTAAGAATATTTTGGTCGCTATACAATTATTTAAATTATAACATCAAATATTATACAGTGCAATTGAAGATATGGTTTGGATCGTTTATATTTGTTGATGCTATCATTACTTGAATTCGAGCAAATAATTATTCAAATTAATAGCTAATGTGTATATGTACGCATGCGGTGCTGTAATTTTAGAGATTTTATATATCATTGTTTAAGATTTTTATAAATTAGGTAAATGTGCTCGTTCTCTAGCAACTTAGTTATAGTAATTAATTGTTATCCGAATTCATTTGTATAAATCGAGGATATATTTTTGTCTAGATATATAGCAATTTTGTCATTTTGAAAAAAAAAATATATATAATGTCAACAATTGTATTTCCACATTATTGAAAATCTCTTTGTAGACGAAATTGGTAGTCGCAACACAATCTTGTCCATCCCCGTCTAGATCTTACACCTTCAGGCCATCAGGATGGGTGACTGGGGAGAAAATCACGTACAATTGTCCATGATTAAAGACCATTTTTTAGAAAAAAACCAACGTGAGTTAGTGTAAATGTAACTTTATAAAAGATTGGTTCAGTCAATGTAACTTTTCAATTCATCCAGTTGAATAGTAAATATTTCAAAAATAGTATACAAGTCTATTCACCCCTACCATTTAAAATTGTAACCCCTTTTACCAAGACCAACCAAACAGAAGGCAAGGAAGGCCAGAAAATAGAAAAAGATCAGAAGTGATTTTGTAATGTTCATTTGTTTTAGTTTATTATTATTCTTATTATTTTTTTGTTACTCCGGTTAAATTTTTGTTAATTTTGACATGCCATGATTTTTTTGGGTTCAAGTACATTTATTTTCGTATTCTTAAAAATGTAGTTAAATCCATAAAATAAGTTTGAAAAAAAAAAAAACAAAATTTTGTCTTTGTTTGGGTGGTCAGAATTTTTTATGAGAAATACATGTGCTATTTTCACTAAGAAAATTTTTATTTTCTATTGAATTATTTTTTTTCCCTCCCTCCCAAAAAAAACTTCAAAAAGCCTCTCAACGGTATGTTGAATTCTCTTGCAAGTTGAAACTGACACAAAAAGTGTAGCAGCAGAAAAGTAAACCTCCACCCTATATGCATTGTACATTGTAAACACAAAAAACTCAAATTGTATATATTCAATATTCAAAGTATCGGTTACAATGAAGTATCAAGTATATATCAAATAGGAAGGGGTACAATCTCTGTATAGGAGAAGTCCTCTGATTCTCTATTACAAGTATGCCTATTGGAAGTGTGCCGAATTTGGAATATGCTAAATTGGAAGCGTGCCGAGTTCAGAGTATGCTGAACTTGAAGTAGTTCTTTGTTGGAAGTATGCCGAGTTCAGAGTATGCTGAACTGGAAGTATGCCGAGTTCGGGAGTATGTCGAACTGGAAGTATGCCGAGTTTGGGAGTGTGCCGAACTGGAGTAGTTCCTTGTTGGAAGTATGCTGAGTTTAGAGTATGCTGAACTGGAAGTATGCCGAGTTCGGGAGTGTGCCGAACGAGAGTAGTTCCTTGTTGAAGGGCCTCCGAAGTTAGTAGCTTGTTCCTCAATGAAGGACTAATATGCAGCTTGATCTTCAAAGAAGGGCTTCCGATGTTCAAGCGACTGCGGGCGTGTTCCAGACGATATCCGGGCGAGATTTCGACAGAGCTTCGGTATGCAGATTTCCAGAACCCATTCTTTGAAAATGAAGTGGTGAGGGTGAGAGAAAATCTCCAACCAACTCTTAATTCCTTATTTAATTTAATTTCTTTAATTAAATTAAGGAATGTATCGGGACACCATTATGTCCAGATTCATGATTTCATTAAATTTCCAAATAATATCAATATTCAAATTCCTCAAAATTATATAATCCACATATAATTTTAGTGGGCCAAGACCACGTCAAGCCCGCTAATTAGGCAACTCAATTCATCCAATCAGCCTGATCCAACTCGATTAAATATTTCATCATCCCGGCCGAACAATCCAACATCCAATTACATTTAATTAAGTAATTAAACTAATTAATTATTCAATAAGCCATTTAATTAACCCAATTAGCCTAATTAAAGTAATTAATTTGACAATCAATTATCCACCATGATCCAACAATATTATCTAAATTTTCAATGCTTACAGACATTCTCACAAAAACAAACATATATTTCATGGAAGGGCTTTGAGCAGAAAGAAACATATATTATTTCAGGATCTCCATGTGATAGATGGTTGTTTGGCACAAAAAGAAAAAGAAACATATATTTGATATGTGGAAATTAAAAATGGAAGTATGTAGCTTTGAAACCTGGCTGGACTAAAATTTGTAGGGCAGTTTTCTTGGCTACTGTTGAGAGGGCAGTTTCCAATTCATTTGCAGGGAAATGTTACGTTGTGTAGGAAGCGTTGGTTGAAAAACAATTAATAAAATAAATAAGATTATTAATTTTCTGGAAAATAGGGAAGGAAAGATGGAGAAATTTGACTAGTGTTTGGTGTTGGGTTTTTGCAAGAGTCAAGTGAGCACTCTTTCCTTAAAACCTTATTTGCCACCTCCCAAAGATGCTAGGAGCGTTGTGGCCTAGGCTTCCCAGGATAAAACTTGCTACTAGTGATTCAATGTTTGACCACTCAAACAAAGAATCCGGCAAGCAAGACAAGGTCTTGAACACACTAGGCTTAGAAAGAGAAGGAGTAGAAGCAGAATTTTGAAGCTGGAAAAACTCAAAGTTTCGTGTAGAGTGCATGTGCTCTAGTGTGTAAAAATCTGCTTCTCACTGCCTCTCTTATATAGGGATGAAGGAGCCAATAGCTTTTAATAAGGAACTTTAAGGCACCCCCCACTACACCTGGTAACAGCTACATTTATCATGGGTTTCAATTCAAAAAATAAAGATTGGAATTAATTCAAAGAATTAATTCCGTAACAGTAAGAATTGAACACCCAACGGTCAAAAAAAGCAGTACAAGTTCGTGTAGGCCAAAACTTCCACTTTCGTCCATCAGGCCGAAACTGGAAGTTTCGCCCATGGTGCCTTGTCTCGTCTCGGCCTCCTTGGCCGAGACCACAGTTTCGGCCCATGGCCGAAACTTTGGATGGCAGCTTGGCCGAAACTGCTCCAGTTTCGGCCACCTCTAGTGGCATTGTGTTGGAAAAATGTTCCGGAGTTTGGCATAACTTAGCCCGCAAGGCCAGTCAATTTCCGGACGACATTCGTGCACGCAGGTGCCGGCGCACGCGTAAAAGAGAAAAATAAATGAAAGAAAAAAATGAATCGAGCTCGGGCTTGAATCAAGCCATAGAGCGATTTAACCAACTTACACACTTTCCTTTCTTGGCCCGGAACGACGAACCCTTAGGGTTGTTCCATATAGATTTCTCCATCTAATTCGCCATTTAGGAAAGCGGTTTTCCACATCCATTTGATGAACTTCCAAGTTCCGCAACGCGGCTATGGAAAGTTTCATTCTAATGGAGTTTATTCTCGTCACGGGAGAATACGTGTCGAAGTAATCGAGGCCCTCGCGTTGCCTGTAACCTTGATTACAAGCCTAGCCTTATACTTCTCGATGGAACCATCCGGTTTCATCTTCCTTTTAAAGACCCACTTGGATCCTAAGGGTTACTACCAGGAGGAAGATCAACGAGTTCCAAGTGTGATTCTGTAGGATAGAATCCACTTCACTTTTATAGCCTCTTTCCACATTGGTCTTCCGTAGAAGTCACGCTTCTACATACGTTCGAGGCTCGTTTTCTATCAAATACAAGATAGAAATCGGTTCATTTTCTAATAAACAAGTTAGAGTACCCGAATCGTACTCAACAAGTAAGTTAGAAAATCGGACCAATGATTTTCCACTCTCGCCCTGCTTACTGCGTCTCCGGCTCGAGCTTCGGGTTCTCTTCTCAGATTCCCCACTATCATTATCCATAGTTTCGTTAAACGTTCGTTTTGACGTACTTGGTCCCTCGTTGGACCTACAAGGAATATATTTTCGAAGAAATATGCATTCCTTGATTCTATTATCGTGTTCTCATGTACGTCCGGATTATGGGACTCGTGTACTAAGAAACGATAAACACTACTATTATGTGCATAGCCAATAAAGATACAGTCCATCGTCTTAGGACCTATCTTTATTTTCTTAGGTGTTGGCACCAAAACTTTGGCAAGACCCCCACACTTTCAGGTACTGGTAGGAAGGTTTCCTACCGTTCCACAGCTCATAAGGAGTCTTATCGAGCTTCTTGCGGGGTACCTTATTCAAAAGGTAATTACTTGTCAAATTCGCCTCACCCCACGCATCTTGAGGTAGGCCCGAACTTATAAGCATCGCATTCAACATATCTTTCAATGTACGATTCTTTCGTTCGACAACACCGTTCGATTGAGGTGAGTAAGGTGTCGTACGCTCGTGTATTATACCTACACTCGCACAGAAGTCACCAATAGGTGCTTCGTACTCACCACCTCTATCGCTTCTAACCTTCTTAATTCTCCGATTATTAAGTTGGTTTTCCACTTGTCTTGTCTCGGCCTCCTTTGGCCGAGACACAGTTTCGGCCCATGCCGAAACTTTTTTGGATGGAGCTTGGGCGAAACTGCTCCAGTTTGGCGAAAACCACTTAATCGGGGATTAATTTAAGAAGTTAGAGCGATAGGACGGGTTGGGTGGAGTTACCGAAGGCACCTATTGGGTGGGACTTCTGGCCACCTCTCTGCGAAAGTGGCAGTGGCATTGTGTTTGGAAAAATTTTCCGGAGTTGGCATAACGTACGCCGTAGGTGCCATCGCACTCGAGCGAGGTGGTGGTGTATAACACAGCTACGACACCTTCTACCCTCAGCGAAAATCTAGGCTTGTGGTTAGTTAGCCTTTTATACAGAGGCATAAAGAGGACTTCTACCATTAAAAGATATGCTTCCTATTGGATTTTTGAGATGCTTGATTGCACCTGTAGCTTATAACCGTTCGGACGTCCTACCTCTAAAGATGCGAGTGCAATAGTTGACTGGTTCGATGGCGAAATGTTGGTACATCTTTATATCGTGCATTTGACATTTGCATGTGCTAATTGTGCATTGCTCGTTCTTGATAAAGGTACCGCAAAGAAGCTCTTTAATAAGATCCTAATTGAAGCTGTATGGATAAACAAAGAAAGTTACGGGTAGGAAACCTTAATTACCAAGTTACATGCTTGAAATAGTATCTAGTCTGATCTCCACTTTATATTAAATGTGGATATATAAATGATGGGTTAAGACATGGATGTTATATACGACCTGTGAAAGTAGAGTTTATGGAGTTTTGGTCTCTAATATAACAACCTTAAGAAACTATAAAGACTAGCGCTCCCTTATAATGAATCGGTAGGAGAGACTAGTAGTCTGGTGTTTTAGTTTGGGTGAGCACATAGATAAGTTAATAAGTGGTTATAATCGTTTCTTCTTATAGTACACGTTAGTTCACATTATTAAATTCCGGATCGTCTATTTGAAATCGAACATTAACAACCCTTGATTAGAATTATTGATCAAGAGAATGCATATGATTTTACTTCTGAATTTTGATACTAAGATTTCCTTAGCTAAGATGTAACGAAATAATTTATAATTTAAGTGTGGACCTAATGTCGTCATAAAATCAACGTGACATTGTGCGTGGTAAACCGAACCAATCTTATCTAAGGTGAGATTTATGATGGAGGTAGCAATTGAATTCAGTGGGGAGAAGTTGAGAGGCTGCGGAACCGGAGCTTCTAGTCTCTCTCTACTCCGTCTCATCTTCTACATAATTCAATATGTTTGACTGTTTAATTGATAACAATATTTATTTATTTCCTGGTTAAAAAATTGTTGATGGTGATGCAGATCTGAGCTCGGTTCTAGTGTTTCTCTTTCTGTAAGTGTTCCCTAACAAAATTGGAGTGTTAATATTCTTTTTAAGTTATTGGGTCACGTTAAACGTTGATTGTGAGAGGAGGTATTTTGTGGTTCTTCCTCGTGTGACCTACAAGGAAATTTTAATTTTCGAAGTATTATGAAAATCTAGTTATTTCGTCTCTGAGAAAATTTTGCTTTGCATATATCTGTGCTATGCTCGCATGTGCATTGTACGTTCCGGATTTATGGGATACCCTTCAGTGGTACTTAAGCAACCCAGATAAGAAGTCTAATAATTATTTAGTATGCTCAAATTAGCCAAATACAATGATATCAGGCTAGTTCTTCCCAATCGTCTTTTTAAGAAATTTCATTGTATTATTTTCTTATATATATTATTGTACGCCAAGACCATGTGGTCTAATTGTGTTACCTGAGGTCATGGACCATATCCATTTACGTATATGCAAAGAGTTGTAGACCGCTATCGCAAGCTTTCAGGTACGGTAGGAAAGGTGGAGACGCCTATTACTCGTTGTTTCCACCATGCTCTAGTTATATACGGTTTAGGTGTGAGTAATCAGCTATCTTTGCGGGTACATGAATTGATATATAATAATCAGAGGTGGACCTTGATTCTACATCTCATCTCTTATCCTCCTCCTGTAATCTACTTTGTAATTTTCGCCGCTTTTGTCACCGTCCTGTACTGGGACATCTGAGAGTTAATGCTAGAAACCCACACTTCTTTATAAGCTGCATTCACTGACATATCTTTTTCCAATATGTACCAATATCCATTTCTCGTTCGACAAACACTTCCGATGATTTCGTATACTTGCAAGTGCCTACTGAAAACTTAAAGAGAGTGATCGACCTCAGTGAAATAACGTTCTCCTAACTGAGGCCTGAACTCACTACGCCAAAGAAGTCACCACTTATTCATAGAGTTTGGTAAGTCACCCAAACCTCTACAGTCGGCTATCTACCCTCTTTCGATAATCTCTCACCTAATTAGAGATGGCTTTTGGGTATTCTATACCACTTTTGTCTTGTCTTCGGCCTCCTTGGCAGACCACAGGTTTCGGCCCAATATATAAAAATTCTTAAAATGGATCCTCTCAAGAAAGTGGTAAGACTAGCTTAGGGTATAGGCGCTTGGCCGAACGCTGCAATTTTATTGGCACCTTACTTATACTCAGTTGGTCACTTTGAGTGGGCATTGTGTTGGAAAAATTTTCCGGATTTGCATTAACGTACCTCCCGTACTTACTAGGGTAGAAGCACATGCACTGCATATGCAATGCACGATTTCATACGAAAGGTACGAAAATGTTCAATAATATATAGGCAAAAGCAAACATCCCTCTCATTGCCCAATAACTTACAAAGAAATTTAACACTCATTTTAGGCACTAAATAACTAGAAGAATCGATACATTAATTTTTAGAGGAAATTAAATAAATATTTTATCAATTAATTATTAGATACTTGGTACTAGAAAACCATTACATGTACCATACTAAGCTGTCATATTCACGAACTACGTGCTTTACATTCAATGGGAAGCTAGCACTGCACAATATCGCAGGCCTTGCTATATTGCCTGATCGGCTATGTTGCATCCCTGTGTCTTCCCATTAAAGATAGGTATCCGTACATTAAACTCGCAAGCAATGCGTAGTATAAGATATTTTAATATAGCTTAGTCTAGATTCATACCCAACTCTTTTAATTAATTTAAATAAAAAATTATAATATATTACCTATGTAGTAGGGGTTTACTAAGAATAAACAAACATGTGCAAAGAGTGACATGGTTGAGTTTATTTAAATACATTATAGAGCATCACTCGGTGTATATAATTGAGTATATGGTCTAGGTTTTGCATAAAAAATTTCTGTAACAGAATAAATTATATAATAAAGTTAAATTCTTATAATTTAAATTATTCATGACGATTTTCATAATATGCATCAATAACCTAGAACCACTATTTGATCTCTATGTAATATTCTGTATCGTGATTCGCAGTTCAGAATGTATATAATAATCTTTATAAATTCTACTATTTGTCACTCCTTGCACATGTTTTAATTTCTTAAACCTCTTAAATCATGCAATGTGCACATGATTGAAACGTGGAAATACCTTATTCTATATGGGATATGAATAGGGAATACTAAAGTGGAGATCGTAGACTTAGGCTGATGATTAATACTCTCTAGATGCTTACGCTACCCATTGTACATTTATAGCTGCTCCTGAATTAATCTCTTCCTAGAAACTTCAATTTAATTAATGAGTTATATGATCTAACGCATACCTCAAAAATACGCCATCACCCTGACAATTACATTAAGCATCTAATTCTCTCGCCTCAACAAAAAACATGCAATAGAAAAACTCATAAGAATGTTAATTGAAAATGTAACCGCACAATTGACTATCTAGTGATGTATTTATGCCGGTCCTAATATGCGCGCAGACATGGTGTTATAGATTAATGGGCTTTTGCTCAAGAGTGCTATAATATGGCAAAATCCATAGGAAGAACGGTCAGAGATTACGGCATAGCTCTTAGACTCTTAAAAAAGTCATCATTACATTTATCATAATGCGAACCTTTTCCGATATAGAGTTCATCGGCTTGCAGTTGCATAATGCGCTCGGCACTAATCGTCTGCCTACCACTCAGCATAGGGTCAAAATCACAAACAAAATATATGAATACCTAAATCCTACGGTAAATTAGACATATTTTCTCCTTCTCCTAATTTCACGCGCAACACTATATTTGTCCACCTATACACTGTTCTAACATTATCACCACAACCAATACCATCCCTGAGAGGAATCTAATAGGTTGGATCGTCCGAGTATGGCCAAAACAACTGGTAGCCCAATAGTGTCGTGTCGCAAAAGGTGCCTGTCGTCACAAGTATCAGAGCGTTTAGTTCGGGAGCAATCTATTGGGCCTGTACATAGTGTTACACTGTAGCTAAGCGTTTCGAGAAAAGTACGGTATGTACGGCCATATATAAGGAG
>VALG01016242.1:0-20767 GCA_009835305.1 Ipomoea purpurea | reverse complement strand
TTCCTCTCAACCCCCTGCACCAATCAACCCCAACTCCGCAAAACCCCAACCTTAGCAATTAGTTCGAAGAACACAGACTTTCGCCCCTGAGGTTTATAACTAGTCCTATATCTAGCACTTTTATTACTCCTGACAATATATTAAGTGACTCTTTCCCCCCATAAAATGTTAAAAATGGAACATATTTTACCCTTAAAATAATATTTTGAAAATATATATATTCTCCCTTTTTATTTATTTTTCTGTCTCCAACAAATTATTTTCTATAGATTTGGTTTCAAACCAATATAGTATGCTATATCTGCAAAACCAAACCCAATAACGTATTCCAATGTACATATTAGAATCAAAACAACCACGATGCCTATTTACGCTCGAGTCTCTCACTTTAAAATCGCAAACGGTGTAACCTAATGGATCACGGTTCATGTTCACCGAACTGAAACACTGAATAAAAATACATTTTATTGTTGTAATTTAGATTATTTTAAAAATAAATAAAAAATTAAAATAGAGGACGGATTCAAATCGCGATCCGGATCCTGGAAACCGCCGGTTCACGGTTGCTGATGATCCAGTTTTTTATTGGCGTTTTCATAAAATTTAATTAAATTGAATTCAAAATTATTGGATTTAGATCGAATGATAAACCAAAAAACTTTTAATTCGACCATTGCATAGTGTTCCGGTTCAGTTCAACCGAAATCGTGGTCATTGCTTACATTACAACAATAATTTGTATGGAGAAGTAAAATAAATAAATGTTATTACTTTAAGGGTAAAAAGTCAAATCTCACACTCACTAATTTTATCAGGGAAAAATAACGATTCCTCACATTTTTAAAATATTACTCACACGGGAAGTTAGTGCTATTCATAAAATAAATTGAGGAGAGAAAAGTTGCCTATAAGTATATTACTCTAAGGGCCTCTAAATGGAAAAAGTACCATTTTTCCAAATAAATTATTTTTTCAAAACGATTTTACAAGAAAAATAATTTTAGTGTTTTCTCGGAACATCTAAATTTTTTTGTTTCTTAGTAGCAGGGGCAGTAGGTAATATTAGTAAAAAGATTTAGATAAAACACGAAAAGTGCTGTCAAAACATGTTGTCTTCTCGTTGTAAAGTGCAGTGTCACTAATACGATAATTACTAATGAAAAAATACACTGCAATCTCATAGCGTCGCCCTACAAAAGTTGCAAGACACAAGTCCTTCCTGGAAATCACTATCATCAATATACTCTCCGCTTTCTCCTCCCAAGTTGCAAGACACAATCCCCATACCCAACCTCGGCGAAATCTGCCTTTTGGTGGTTTGCCTCTACGTTAACAACTTCAATCGAGGACATGGGTGCGCACCGGTCCTCGGAGCCCCTTGAATCAAGCGCAACAGTGTGCCGCACGCGGTCTGCGCCCGTGCCGATGTAGCCTTCAAATACTACCGGAATCAGCCCAGTAAACCCTAATAATGGAAGTTATGTATACGTAGACGGAACCACGGAAAAACTCAACTCCAATAACGATTGCCAGGAGGCTTGGGGGTATGGGGATTGTGGTCTTGCACAACTTGGGAGGAGAAAGCTGTTATATATGATGATAGTGATTTCCAGAAGGGACGAAATGTTGCGCACTTTGTGTTAGGTTTTTTCGTATATACTGCCCTGCACTAGAAAAATCTTTTAATTTAAGTTTTTTTTAAACTTTTATTTAGTTTACCTACTCAAAAAATTTTAGTGTTTTGAAAACACGGAAAATTATTTTTTGTAAAATGTTTTTGAAAAATAAATTTATTTTGGAAAAATGGTACTTTTTTCCCCCTTAAGTTATATACTTATAGCACTTTTCTCCCCCTCAATTATTTATGAAAGCACATTTAACCCCTTCAATTATATTTAAAAAATGATGGTTTTTCCTGGATATATTAATTGACATTTTTACCCTTAAAAAGTAAACATTTTATTTATTTTACTTCTCCAACAAATTAATTGTGTATATGTAGCATGGACACGGTTCGGTTCACTTGAACCCTTGACACTATAGCAAATCGAATTTAAAAGTTTTTGGTTATCATTCAGATCTAAAATCCAATTTATTTGAATTTCCCAATTTATTAAAATTTATGAACCAAAACAAAACTGGATCATGAACGTGAACTGGCGGTTCCGGATCGGTTCGCGATTTTGAATCACGTCTCTATTTTTAATTTTCTTTTTATTTTAAAATATCTAAATTCAACAATAAATGTATTTTATTTTTTCAGTTCGGAACATGAACCGACCATTACAGTTTGCGATTTTAATAAACTCTAAATATCGTGTTTGATTCTAAATTGTAATTGGAATATTTTGGTTTGGTTGCAATATCTATTTGGTTTGAACCAAATTATAGTAATAATTTGTTGAGAAGAAAAATAAATAAAATATTTATTTAAATATTTATTTTAAGGGTAATATGTCCATTTAACATTTTAGGGGAGAAAGAGTCACTTAAATAATTCAGGAGTAAAAAAGTGCTATAAGTATATAACTCAGGGGAAAAAGTGTCATTTTCCCTTTATTTTTAATAAATATGTTAGTCATGTTTGGTAAATGAATGTTAGCTGATTTTGTTAATTAAATTATATAACTAGTTGATAACATTAGTTTATTATAGAAAAGTGTTTGGTAAATTAGTTTTGAACTTTAGCATTTTGGAGTTACAAAAAGCTAATTAACTGAACATTTATATTAATTTTTAATCAAGTCAAATAATTAATAGTGATCAAAAAGTTAAAATTAGAGGATACGCTAGCTATTTTACCAAATAGGGCCTTTATTTTATAATGTCCGACTAAAAGATAGAAATTTGTTAATCTATTTGGTTGAGATTAAAAATTTACATTTTCTTGTTAATTAATTTTTATTTTTAAAAAATATAGATCTATTATAAAGTTATTTCATATAAATGATTAATTATTTAAGAGTTAATTCTCAAAATGGTATTCCGACTATGACATTCTCTTAAATTGGTTCCTTGACTTTTAATTGACCTAAAATGGTCATCTGACTATTAAATTTTAAGTCAAAATGCCATATGTTAGCTTTGGCGTGAAATATGTGTTAAAATAAAGGATAAACGGGTAAATAAGATTTTGCACTTCAATTTAATGAATTTGCGACTCCCTTTCAGCAGCCTATACACGTTTTTCTTCAAATTAAGTTTTTGTTCTTCTCAATCTGTGATAAAAATGTGAGATAATCAACTAGACTGCCAAAAGAGTTCATCTTCAACTTCATCTACAAACTTCCTAAGGCAAGAGTTCACTATGGTGATATTCCTGTTCGTTTTTGTCAGTGTGCTGTATATTAAGTGACGTAGTATTCCATTTCTGTAGTAGTAATTGGGTGTCATACTGACAAAAAGGAACATGCATCACCATAGTGAAATATTTGTCTCGGAAAGTTTGTAGATGAAGTTGAAGATGAACTTTTTTGGCGTTCTAGTTTATTATCCCACATTTTGATTGCAGATTGAGAGAACAAAAACCTAATTTGAAGAAAAACGTGTATAGACTAATGAAAGGAAGTCGCAAATTCAATAAATTGGAGTGCAAAACCTTAATCGTCCATTTTGTTCTTTATTTTAACACCTACTTCACACAAAGCTAACGGATGACCATTTTGACTTAAAATTCAATAGTCGGAGAACCACTTTAGGTGCAATTAAAAGTCAAAGAACCAATTTAAGAAAAATCATAGTCGAAGGTCCATTTTAGGAATTAACTCTTATTTTAATATAACTAGTATTCATGCGCGATGCGCAAAATATATGCCAATATTAATACTTAATATTAAATCTTAGTTATATTAAAATATTTTTTAAATAATTGTGTGTGTGAACATCTAATATATATATATATATATTCATATTATATATATATATATATAGTATATATAACTATCTATAATACTACTATATACTATATATTATTATTATTTTTTTTTTTTTTTTTTTTTTGAAAGGAGCCTGTACGGCATTTATTCAAAATATGCAGAATAGATGTTGACGGATCATAGTCCGAGTACATACTAGTTGACTGAGTAAAAACAGTAGATGCTAAAGCATGAGCTAAATAATTATCTAGTCTAGGAACATAATGAAGTAAACAATAATCAAAAGATAATATACTAGTCCTGCAACTATCAATGACATATCCCAAGTACGATCTTGATGAGTGTGTCATAGACGATAGTATTGTTGAAGTACCAAACAATCCGTGAAGGAGGTCGATAGACTTTATTTCGCGACTCTTAGCCACGACAAAACTTCCTTGCACGCATAGGCCCCGCCATTAGTGATGAAAAACAGTCTATCATAGGGGCAGTCATAGCCGAAATATAATGTCCTTGCCAGTTTTAGAATAATAGCTCCTACCGCTGCTTTGTTTGGTCTGTGTGGGTCGTACGCCGCATCGAAGTAACATTGATCCCCTATATCTCGTGTGGCTTGAAATTCCCATGTTCGGCGTTGGCGGCTGCGGTGTAATCTGCACAGCAGTAATGCTGGCTGTTGCCGAGGGAATCGCTGTAGCCGTGTGGCTGTCCACCATGGTAGCAGTCCGGCTGGTTGATGCCGCGGAGGTGGCCAGCGAACACGGACCAGGATGGGCTAGTTTCCAAGCATTCACAGCTGATGATGCCATTGCAATTATTTTCCGAGGCCTGGGCAAAGGCTGCCTCCCATACAGTCCCATTCCATATGCACGCCAAATATAATATAAGAGTGCCACTGCATAAATAATTCCATTCATTTATCTAAAATATTCATCAAATCATTAAACCAATCACTGAAAATATTTGTGACATATTTGGGATTGGAAGGTGGGATTTGCCCAATGTTTTTTGAAAATCAATCCAGTGATCAAAGAATGCACAATATCTTCATGCCCAATCCACACATGGCACATGTTGGATCAATATCATCTCTCTTTATAAGTAAATTCTTCGTAGTGAGCAAAAATCATTCAGGGCTCTCCACAGAAATGTTTTCCACTTTGGGGGGCTTTAAGCTTCCATAATATTTTCCATTTATCAAAGGCCCCAACCGTTTGGGTGTAGTCACCTACTATTGTTCTATAGCCATTTTTAACCGAATATTCTCCTTTTGGGTCCCCATACCAATACCACAAATCCTCATAATCTGGTGACACAGGTATTTTTAAAACTCGCTCTACATCCTCAGGATCTAAAATATCAATTAGTATTTCCTGATCCCAGGTTCATGTCTGCTGGTCCATCAGTCCCATCACCTTTGCCTGTGCCAATTGGGGTGGTCTTTCTGTTACAATTTTCGGGTGACTCATATCTTGTAACCATGGGTGGTCCCAAATCAAAGTTGATTTGTCATCCCCAATCCTGCGCCTAACCCCTCCACAAATCAAATCTTGTGCTGACAAAATACTTGCCAACAAAAACTTGGGTTATTTCCCAAGCATGCTTCATAGAAAGAATTAGTGGGATAGTACCTGGCTTTATAAACTCTTGAAACCAATGAATGAGCCTGTGTCAGAAAGCGCCACGCTTGCTTGCCCAACATTGCAAGGTTAAAGGCACGCAACTCTTTGAACCCCAATCCTCCATATTCCTTTGGGATACACAGTTTATCCCAAGTTTTCCAATGAATACCTTGGCCATCTCTCGATCTCCACCAATATCGATTCATGGTTCTTTCAATGGCAGTGCATAGAGTCATAGGGAGTAGAAAAACGCTCATTGAAAAGGTAGGCATAGACTATGCCACACTTTTCAATAAAACTTCTTTTCCTGCCTGTGACAAAAGTTTCTTATTCCACGAGTTAATCATCTGCCTTATCTTATCTTCAATATAAGAAAATGCCACTTTTCTATTTCTGCCCACAAATGATGGAAGTCCCAAATATTTTTCAAAATTCTGAGCCTGCACTACTCCCAACATATCAGCAATCTCCTCCCTTATTTCACCTCGAGTATTTTTACTATAACAAATGTTTGATTTGTGATAGTTAACTGCCTGGCCAGACATCTTTTCATATTCCGACAAGCAACGTTTTACCACACCCGCTTCTTGAGTATTTGCTTTGAAAAAAAAGCAGACTATCATCAACAAAGAATAAGTGGGTAATGGAGGGAGCTCCTCTTGCCACTCTACATCAATGTATCTCCCCGTTTGCCTGTGCCTGTTGTAATAATATTGAAAGCCCCTCAGGACAAATAATAAACAAATAAGGTGACAGGGGATCACCTTGCCTTAAACCACGAGTCGGGGTTATTTGATCAGTCCTCGAACCATTTACCAGTACACTGTAAGACACAGTGGTTACACACATCATCAGTAACTCTATCCATCTTTCATCAAATCCCAGTGCCCTTAGCATCCTTTCCAAAAAAGACCATCCATATGGTCGTAAGCCTTAGCCATATCTAGCTTTAAAGCCCCCAACCTGTTAGTCCACATTGCTTCCTGTTCAAATAATGACCAACTTCCGCAGCTATCAAGATATTATCTGTAATTAGCCTTCCAGATATAAATGCACTCTGGGATTCAGATATAATACTCTCCATTAGTGGTTTCATCCTGGCTGTAATTATCTTTGCCATAACTCTGTAAATGACATTACTCAAGGCAACTGGCCTATAATCAGAAACCATTTCCGTTTTCTTCTTGGGGATCAAAATAATGTTCGTTTCATTTAACTTATCAGGCATTGAGCAAGTATTCAAACAATTCAGAATATAAGAAGAAACATCAGTACCCACTACATCCCAAAAGTGCTGATAAAACCAGGGTTCATACCATCCGGGCCTGGTGCTTTATCAAGATACATCGAAAACAATGCAGATTTAACCTCCTTCTCTTCAAAAGGGCGCAATAAAACTCTCATTCTGTATCCTGTTACACGTGGATGTATACTCCAAAAACTCATCATCAATAGTAGGAGTACTCGAGTTAAAAATACCACGATAATAATCCAAGATTACATTTGTCATGACATCCCCCTCAATCTAATCCCCATCACTATTCATAATTTTAGTAATAGCATTCTTTTTCTTCGAGAGAAGCATACCTGTGGTAACCTGGTGTTTGAATCTCAATCCTTGAGCCAATGCTTATATATAATTATAATATATTCCCCTATACCTAATTTGGGAGTGCCATTGCCCTAAAAAAATGCACCCTTTGTATACCATTGTTCAAATTAATGGATGAAATTTATGATAATTTTGATTTATTTTTCATTTTAATTGCCTAATTTTTAAAGAAATAACAATTTTACCATTCTTTGTGTCTGACTTCTCTTGTCTTGATTATTTTGTTTTTTTTTTTTTTCCCATTTTCAAAACTCCTTTTTTCTTTTTTTTAAAAACATCTCCATTACTCTCCTCAAAACCAAATCCAATGTCGCCGCATTTCCTAAATTCAATTCTTGTATATCATGTGTATCTAAAAATTTATATGTATTCTTTTGTATTTTGTATATAACAATTATTAATATTTTTCTAAATAGTTATGGTTGATTCAAGAGTTTTCTTATTTTCAATGGTTTGGGGTTGGGTTTGCCAACTTAAGATTTTTAATTTGATTCAACTTGATCAAAATCATATTTTAACTAGATTAAACTCAATATACTCAAGCACCAAAATACAGAATCATATTCCCTTTCTTATTATGTCCTTTTTGACATCAATCATATGTTTTATCACATGAAAATGAAGAAATCAAGAAAGAAGCAAATTCAATAATGGAAATACTAAAAGTTATTAATTATATTACAATTTCATTTCACAATATACATTTGAATGAATATTTTTATTTATTATTTGACAATGAATTATGTTATAGTATCACTTAAAACTCATGATAGTTTTATTATAGAAATGATAAAGTATCATTATTAAGTACATACTCATCGATCTTACAATATAGAGTAATAAAAGAAATATTTCAAACAAATGTAATTAAAATATTAAATTTACCCGTAAGAAGATCATGAAGACTAGTGAAAAGTGATGATGTAGGTTTTTTCTACCATACTTCAACTATATCAATTAAAGCCTTGAAGGTGTATTGACTATTCACGGCAGTTGAGATCCTTAACCTTCTAACATTCATCAATGAGTAAAAGATTTTGTAGTTTGTTTTCCTCCTTTGATTTCCTTCCATCAAACTTAAAAACCACTGACAATGAAATCTCTCTTAAACATATAAACCATGTCTCCTTTGTCATTCATTGTTGTTGGCCATTTTTACTTGTTACTGGGGAACCACTAGTTATGCCCCATCTTTCTCTCCACTCTTTCAATAAGTTGTTTTAATTCTAGGTTTAGGTTCATTTTCAGAAGTGCTCGCAACAACAAGGTAACTTCTAAGAAGATTTAACGTGTGTCTACATCTTCTGAGATTATCATTCTCATTCCCTTCCAATCTCAGTGCACATCTATAAAATCAAATCATTTAACAAGATATTTAGTTAATATGTCATCTCACTCAGATAAACATGTTTAACATTGCTCCAACCCAATGTCTTCCACATCTTGTTTTTGTTTTGGGTGAGAGAGGAAAGAGTGTATGCACTGTCTAGGGGAATTCTTGTTAACAAATATCCATTGTCAATAATGTTCAAGAGTGTATCCATGTCACTTGGCTACAATTTTGACATTTTGGCTAGTCTTTTTTGTAACTTGTTTACCACATATTTTTTAGTGCTTTCAACAGGTTGGCGTGGGTAATAAGGGTGTTCAATTGATTAACCGAATCGTTTTAACCGGAGTTTTTTTCTTTAACCGTTAATCGAACCAAAGTTTGCTCCACCGAATTCACCGAACCGAAATTTTTTCGGTTAATCGATCAGTTAACCGAACTTTTTAAAATTAAAATTTAAAATTCTAAAAATAACACCTAAAATAATAAATCCAATTAAAATAAAATATATATCATAATAAATTCTTAAAAAAATATAAACATGAATTATCCAAACATCCATAACTTCAATTAGTATTTATTATATATACCTATATATACACAAAAACCAAGAAAAAACAATAATAAAAAAAAAAAAAAATAAATTAAAAAAAAAATAAAATATAAAAAAAAAAAAAAAAAAAAAAAAAAAAAAAAAAAAAAAAAATAAAACTTCGGTTAGTTCGGTAATTCGGTTAAATACTCGACGAATTAACCGTCTAACCGAAATTTTAAATTTCTCTAACCATTAACCGAACCGAAAAAGTTTAGTTCGAAAACAGTTAACCAAACTTTGTCGATTCGGTCGGTTAACCGAAAATTATCCGAAGTTTGCACACCCCTAGTGGGTATTCCCACTTGTAAGTCTAATATTGCTTTTGTTTTATGTGATTGTGTCTTCCTCCTCACTTTTGACACTTTTTCTAAAGAAGTATTATTGACCAAAAAACAAGATCATAAGCAGCCATCCCCTCATCCTCAAGGCGCCTCCTCCCCTCCTCCGAAGCAAGCCACTCATCTATGAACTCTTGCCGCCGGCCCGAGCGTACGACATAGCATCCAGAGTAACTGGTGGGACCTTTGATAAGCTGGCACCACGCGGCCATCTCATCTCTTAGCCTGGTCACATCAGCTTGACGTCCTTCCCTCTCCTGGCCCAACAACTGGGTGAGCTCAGCGACCCGTCCCTCAAGGGTCCATTGCGCGCGGAGTGCCTCATGGCTTCCGCAAAGGGAAGTGTAGTGGAGGACAACGTGTAAATCCACAAAGGAGAAAATACAAGTTTGAGATAACATGGGAATCATAAAGTCTTTTTGATACTAAAAACGGACTCACCTCTATCAGATGGTTATACATGGCCCCTCGTCAGCGACAGCAGGTCCGCGAGAAGTAACCAAGTCCTGGAGCAGCGTACGGAGGCGCGGGAGATCGCCCAGTCCTGGTTGGCGCAGAGGAACGGGAAGTGACCGCGGTGGGGCGGGGGGCGGAGGCGGTGGAGCCACCGGCCTAGTAGGACGAGGTGGGATCGTCGGCCCGGTAGGACGGGGACGCATCGAGGCCTCTGATGGTTTTAGGGTTTTCGGGCCCAAGGAGGTCCAACACAACCTAAAGCTGGAGGAGACACCTCTCAATAAAATGCCTTGATTCTAGTGAAAGAATGGTTCGCTCGAAAGTATTCTCTAAGCCCTCTCCGGGTGTTCAAAATCGTGTCCTTTACATGGGGTGGAGGAGTCTATTTATAGTGACTCCTCCCTTGGCCGACTTAAAGACCTTTAACGGCCGACTTAAAGACTATGATTAATACGTTGAGTCGTTGGGCGACGTTACAAACTCGTCCAACGGCTCTCTACTGATAACGGGCGACCGTGCTCGGTCTTTTAATGCTCCACGGCTCTTTGCCTTGATTGCTTCAACGGCTCCTGAACCGAGTCCTCTTTGGGCGGGTCTAGACCGACCCTTTCTCTCGGATAACACTCGGACTGGGCTGTCCTCCGCCGCTCAGGGACTGGGCCTTCTCCTTTGGCTGGGCCGAGTCCTGGACTCGGCCCAGGCACTCTTTTGGCCTGCTTTGTCAGCCATCTTTTCCTCCCTTGGTCTTTTCTCTCTGGCCCCTTTCTGGGCCGGGGTTCTCACCCATCAACTAGTCCTCACTTTTCCATACCGGCCCTCTAGCCTGGGTTTGGAAAAGTAGTAACCGTCTTCTGCCTGCCGAATCCTCGCCTTGACTGACTCATGATTGACACGGATTGTTCGCGATCTCCCGGATCTCGCGGGGCCGTTTCGATCTTGTCGACTCACCTAGGCACCTATAAATGGTCCTGGTCACGTCTCAACCAATTCATCAAGTCTTCATGGGTCGCTCACCATTGAGAGGAAAACGCATCGACTTCGGGTCGCCCGGCGTCCTCTGCCTTCCAAAAGGACTCGGCCTGAAAGGGAGACCCAAAGAAGGCTCATCGTCCGACCCCGAAAAATCTCCTGCCATTGCTGCTTCCGTGGTTCATCGCCGACTCCTGTGCGACGCGAAATTGCTCGGACTCCTCGTCCTTCTCCCCCTCCGGGGACTGCTCGAGTAACTCTCCTGGTGGGACCGTCATCAACGTACCTATCCCGGACCAGCTTTCTTTCCGTATGACTTTCTCCATTCCCCTAGACGACCCGGAGGGTCCAATTACAGGGCTGATGAACGAGGGAGGACTTCGCTTACCAAGAGATGTACCCGGACGACGATGAACTGGTCGTGCCGCCACTCATGCCAGCCTTCTGGGACTCGGTCTGCCATCCCCTCCTGGACCATCGGGAGGTTTTCTGGGAGCGACTTCTCTTCGCCAGCGAGTGATCCAGGAGTCGGCTGGGTTTCTAAGAGGGGTAGTCTTTAGGAGCATTTACTTATAATAAGCTCCGTGTAACCTGCTTCTCTTTTGTGATTAAATAAACGAGCCCCTTTGGTGCTTCGACCCTTGTTCCATTGGTTTGAATGTCTCGCGCACTTGTTTATTTCCATGGTGGAGAGTCGGCATGATGCCGAGTCTTCTCCGCTCGACACCTGTAATATTTCTTTCCCAGGCGAGTCAGGCTTTTCAGCCCGGCGTGCGAATCTCACCCTTCTCGAGCTGATTTGGATAAGATTAATCTCTGACAGAGATTCGCGCGGCCCGTCTAATCCGGCTCAGTTATGTCAGTTACGATTCTCCCGAGATTGTGCCTCGGTTGTGCTCTCTCGAGCCTATATAAGGGCTCCTGTGGTTCCATTTTTCTCACCACTCCTCACTTTACTCTTAATATCATGAGTTTCAGGGACGGTGATCGCCGCTGGTCTATTCGCAAGAAGGAGCACGAACGTCTGGAGGAGCTCCGGCGACGGAGGGAGCCCACGGAGGGCACCTGACGGGCGACTCTACCTCCGACCCGATCGTGGTGCCTCCGGACATGCTCGACTGATGATCGTGGAGCCGGAGGAAGATGAGATGGAGCCCATGGTGGAAGGCCGGAGCCTGAGGAAGATCTGGACTGGGAGGCTCCTCCCCTTTCTGGCGTGGCCTGCCGCGAGTGCTCTGACGAGGCCCCTGCGGATGTCTTCGACGGGTAAGCCTGCCGTGTACTTGGACGAACTGCCCGAGCCCGAGCCCGATCTGAGCCTACTGCCTTTCCGCCCTCACTACTACTTGGAGGGTCCGCAACCGGTGCGTCCGCGGAGGAGGAGGAAGATAAGCCTAGGTCCCCTGTCTGTGTAATGTCTGTGGCCGAGTCCTTGGCCGACCTTGTACCCCGTTCCTTATGAAATAAAATTGCACTTTTTCTTTTTTTGGCTTTCTGTTTGTTCTCCCTTGCCGACTCCTGGTCTTATTCTGACCGACTCGCGGGCTCTACCCGACTAATCTCCCCTTAACACGGGGTTCGGTAAACATTTCGGCTGACCCGAGCAACTTAAGGTCCATCTGAGCGCCCTTGTGTTGCCGGATCCGACCAAGTACCTCTTGGAAACTTCTCACACAGCCTGAGTGGGCTCGCAGGGCCTCGCTCTCTGATGGGCCTTTGACCCGGGCAGGCCGGGTCGTGTCACTTCAGCTTCGACCTAGGGTAGACGCGCCGCTTGCAGCTAGCCCTAGGTCTGAACGCCGGCTCCGTCTATCGAGGCAATAAATGCGGGCGTCACTTCGTGTCCCGTCGCCTCCACTTCCTCCACTGAGGAGTGCCACGTGGTTGCCGTTCGGCTTCCTCTCTTCTTTAAAAGCATTCCTTCCCTTCCCCTTTTCGTTTTCCAAGCTCCTCCCATCTCTTCAAACTTGATCGAAGAAAACTTGTAAGTGATGTCTGTCTCTTCCCATTCTTCCTCTTCCCGCCGTTTGTCTTTTGACAACCCGGCTGGTACCTCGCCGTCATCTTCTTCTTCTTCTGCTGTCGTTCGGCCGTCTGGAAATGGCGCGGATTTCCAGGCGGTTTCTTCTTCTTCCTTTCTGACCCTTCTTCCTCCGGGGTGGTTACTCCGATGAGCCCAGCCCGTTAACTACGGTGGCGGCTCTGCCGGACGGCGCTGAACGGCGCGAGGCAAGTTCGACTCCGTCGTCCGACCGGCCCATCTTCCGTCAACCGCCACAGCAGCGGGATCTGGAGATGGCTCGCTTCCTCTTGGGCCCCATCGGGCCGTTGGTCGTCGCGGCGGAGGACCGACCCCATTTATGACCGCGGAGGGTTTTGTTGGGATTCATCTTACACTCGGTTGCATTCGGCTTCCGAGTGCCTCCACACCCTTTCTTTCTCTCTTCTTCCAGGCACTATAACTTGGTCCCTGGCCAGTTAGTGGCCAATTCCCACGCACTCGCTTACCAGCTTCATTAGCTTTTGCCATTGGTGGCAATGTGAGCCGGATCTTAGACCTGTTTCATATCTCTTTACCGTAAACCAAGGTTGGCTCTCACTCGCCTGGCTTCATTCCAGGGTGGCTGCTCGCCCGAAGCGGCAGGCTTTTTAGGGTTGTCCGACGGCACATCAAATGAGAGTGAAACCCTATATTTCTTTGTCCGCCCTCTCTCTACTCTTTCACCTTCCCGACCTGTGGGCCGGCGGGCTCTCTTCAAACCCTGGCTCTCGGCGGGCTGTCTTTACAGAAGATGCTGTCCAAGGCGGCGACTTCTTGAAGAGCCTGGGCGTACTGCGGTGAACGTACTGGTCTCGGGTACGAGCCATGGCCAAGCATGGCCTTCCTGCCAGAGGGAGCCGCCACCTAGGTAGCGTAGATTTCCATCTTTCTTTCAACTCGCTTCTTCTTTGCGGAGATGCTGGAAGTGCTTGTGCTTTCCTTTTACAGGTCTTACGACTCCGACTCTCTAGTCAAACGGGGCGCCTGCACCGACCCAGAAATGACTGATAGGGCGGAAAGATGAGGGGCGTCGCCTGGTGCAACGCGCTCTGGTGCCGCTTCCGGGTCCTCGTCCCAGCTTTGCCGGCGCCTCAACCGACTCCTCCTCCTCACAACCGTGGTCGACTCACCGCCGTCGCCGGTGGTGTCGCCAACGGCAGTCGCTGCCTCCTCCCGTCCGAGAGCCGCGCTCTAAGCGGCCCGCAGAGCATGCGGAGGAGTTCGGCCCCAAAGAGGAATCAAGCTCTGCCAGCGAGGTGAATGAGGGGCGCAAATCTGGATGGGCACCGCATCCATTCGCGGGATGGTGCGGGAAGGACGTTCCTTTTGCCAAGGGGACGTGAGTCGACGAAGGGCCTCGCCGACGGGTTGCATCATCGAGGCTCTGCCTCCGGCAGTCGTATCGGTGTAATATTGCTTACTCGTCTCCTTTCTTTCTTTTACTTCCTTCTTTTCTTGTCTGATAGCCGGCTCGCACAGGACCTCACGCTTCAAATGGAAGCTGGGCAATCGGTTCCTGGGCTTTAAGCATGATAATGGCGGGCCTTGGCGAGAAGCGGCGTCATGGCGGAAGAGGTCTTAAAAAGAGGCGAAGCGAGCAGCTTGAGATGGTGGGAGTCGCACAACGCACGAGCTGCTGAGAGTAACTCGCCAGTGGGAGACGAGAGGACAGAGCGGCCAAGATTCGCGGTGACTTCTGTTGAGATTATAAGAAGTCGGCGGCCTTCGAGTGGCCGACGTGCATGGCGGCGGTCGAAGCCCGAGGCAAGGAGGTGGCAAGCCGATGGCTGGCGACTCCACGAGGGCGACGACTTTACCTCTGGACTTGGGTGAGGCGGGACTACGCTTGGGCTTCCGCGGAGGCGCAGACCGAGATTCATGGCTCGTGCGGGCCCCGCGACTGCCGTGTGCGTTCGACCTTCTCTCTCCTGGTGGGGTCTCCCGGATCCAAACCACTTATTATGGTGCTCGATGCTGAGGGTCCGGCTGCGCCTACTGACTCGGCGACTCTTCTCGCGGTGGCGCCACGCCTACTTCTACGCGTTTGTTACCGAAGATAGAGAGACCTTGTTCCAATAGTGGATGTGAGGACCCTTTTCTTTGTGAGTTTGTGCGCCTCTCGCACCCATGCATGGTATATTGATAATGCGTAAAACGGAGGGCAGCATAAGTTAGAAAGGGGTTGCTGTCGACACCCCATCTCCCATAGCTTAGGGTATCTTAAAAGAAATTAGGATATTCGACTTCCTTAAAGGGATTAGTAGGCCTCTCCATTATTGCGCTTCGTGAATATTTTAAATGAAATAGGAGTAGACGTGAGTTTCTTTGTCGACTCCCCTATATCTCGGTTTTGGCCAAAATATTTTTGTTCCCTCGTTCTCGCGGTTCTATTACCCATATTTGAGCATAACTTATTCCGTATGGAGTGTTGTAGATTTCTCAGTCTCGAGTCCCTCAGCCTGAAGGCGATATTATTGCATTAGACCATGGACCGATTCTTTTTTCTTCGGACACACAACTAAGGGTCCTGGCCCTTGTTTCCTGATCTTTCTTTCGGCCCGAGTCCCTCAGTCGAGGCGACTTAATCTCTTTCATCTTGGAAAGACTAGAGGGTCACTGGCCTCTGTTTCCTGATTTTTCTTTCCGCGAGTCCCTCAGTTGGAGGCGACTTATCTTTCATCTTAGGAAACAGACTAAGGGTCTGGCCCTTGTTCCTAATTTTCTTTCGCCGAGTCCCTCAGTCGAGGCGACTTATTTTCATCTTGGAAACGCTAAGGGTCCTGGCCCTTGTTTCCTATTTTTCTTGCCGAGTCCCTCAGTCGAGGCGACTTTAGGCTTTTTCTGTTCTCAGAAACGGTTCAGGGTCGTGGCCCCGGCTTTCTATATATACTTGGCCGAGTCTCTCATTCGAGGCGACTCCTTTTGGCTTTTTCACGGAAACGTCTAAGGTCTGGCCCTTGTTTCCTAACTTTCTCTCGCCGAGTCCCTCAGTCGAGCGACCCTTTAGGCTTTTTCTGTTCTCAGAAACGGTTCAGGGTCGTGCCCCGGCGTTTCTATATATACTGGCCGAGTCTCTCATTCGAGGCGACTCCTTTTGGCTTTTTCACGGAAACGACTAAAGGGTCTGGGCCCTTGTTTCCTAACTTTCTCTCGCCGAGTCCCTCAGTCGAGGCGACCCTTTAGGCTTTTTCTTCTCAGAAACGGTTCAGGGTCAGTGTCTTTTTTTTTTCTATCTTTTCTTGCCGAGTCCCTTAGTCGAGGTGACTCCTTTAGGCTTTTTCTATCGGAAACGTTTAAGGGTCAATGCCCTTTTGTTTCTCTCTTTTCTTGCTGAGTCCTCAGTCGAGGCGACTCCTTAAGCTTTTCTATCTTAGAAACGTTAAAGGGTTAGTGCCCTTTTGTTTCTCTCTTTTCTTGATGAGTCCCTCAATCGAGGCGACTCCTTAGGCTTTTTCTATCTTAGAAACGTTTAAGGGTCAGTGCCCTTTTGTTTTTCCCTTTTCTTGCCGAGTCCCTCGGTCGAGGCAAGTCCTTAGGCTTTTTCTATCTTAGAAACATTTAACGGTAAATGTCTTATGTTTCTCTCTTTTCTTGCTGAGTCCCTCAGTCGAGGCGACTCCTTGGGCTTTTTCTATTGGAAATGACTTCAGATACGGGAGAGTAATATAAATTTATTCAAAGCTGCGTTTTAACGAATACATGGGGGCTAACCTTTCACTGGTATTATTTCTTCAAATTCATCACATTCCAGATCCGGTCGACAGGCTCCCCTTCCAAGGTTTCCAGCTTATAGGTGCGAGCTTGAATCACGGCAGCTATCCGGTAAGGTCCTTCCAATTTGACCGCGAACTTCCCTCCCTCGGTGGGTCGGCTGGCCTGTCGATCGCGTAAGACAAGGTCCCCCACTTGGAAAGCTCGGGGTCGGATTCGTTTGTCACGATATCTCTTGACAGCCTGCTGGTACTCCACCATGCGAGCTTGTGATGTTTCTCTTCTCTCATCTAGGAAATTCTTCTCGATCCTCATGTTCTCCTCTTTTCCCTCATTAGTGTATTGGCGAATCCTGTGAGTGGGTCGACAAACTCTATGGGCACCTTCGCTTCAAAGCCGTATGCCAATGAGAACAGGCTTTCACCGGTAGCTCGCCTCTGAGTGGTGCGATACGCCCGTAATACGTAGTCTAAATCATCAGCCCAATTTTCTCCTACGTCCTATAGCTTTTTGTGGATGCCGTCCACAATGGTGCGGTTCACATTCTCGACCTGTTCGTTGCCCTGGGGATAACCGACCGAAACATTGGTGCGGCGAATGCTGTGCCGTCGACATAAATCCGTGAAGGGTTTGCAGTCAAACTGTCGACCGTTGTCGCTGACTTGGTGCTCGGGCAATCCGAAGCGACAGATCACCTTCTTCCATAAAAAACGTCGACATTGATACTCGGTGATGGTAACTAGAGGCTCGGCTTCCACTCATTTAGTGAAGTAGTCAATGGCCACTACACAGAACTTGAAATTCCCTGGGGCAACCGTCAGAGGGCCTAACAGGTCGATTCCCCACTTAGTAAACGGAATGTGTAACACCCAGATTTTCAAGACTTTTTAAAACTTATAATAAATGTAGAAATCTTATTAAATCCCAAGATATATTACAAGCGTTCGGGGTGCTATGCCACACCTGGGCTAGATAACCCAAGTGCACAGGCTAACTAACTAATATCCTCAAAGTGTGATTACATAAACGTGGCACGCAGGCCGAAAGGGAAACTATCTACTTCTACACTCCAAGTTCTAGCTCCAGTGACTTAATCTTCTGTGCCTGAAAGCCAAATATATCTGTTCAGCGAGAGATGCTGGTAACCCACTCCAACGCGTTGAAATACAATACATATAGAGATATATATAGATATACAAAAACCATTTTGAGCATGAAGATATATCCTACGAACTCTAGCTTTAAAACCGGGATGACACGACAGATAAGGCCAGACACAAGCAACAGTTATAACAGCATATGCAGTTCACAATAGATAACAGATATAACAAAGCATAAACAATAATCATAACCCAACATAAGCAGTCCCCAACATAAAACCCATAGTCACATCCCCCAAGATACTCATAATCACAACTCATCCATATCACAACACATAGCACACTTTGTTGGCGCCACAGGACCAATCGCATGCCCATACATGAGGGTCAGCGCATATAGCTCTGACACGGCCCCGCAGCACCCTGCCCCGTATCGCAACACGGAGGGGTCGATCGCAACCGACCGATGAACCGCAGCTCATCATAGTGTTTGATCGCAACCAAACAGTGGACCGCAGCCAAAGAGAATGTCATCTGACGCAGCCAGGAAAGAGACGAACCGCAGCTCGTATAGAAACGTTTGATCGCAACCAAACGGTGGACCGCAGCCCAAGAGTATCAATCTGACCGCAGCCAGCTTCTGAAACCGCAGCTCAGGATAACCAATCCGATCGCAACCGAATTGGGGTAACACACACACATAACACACAGCAAGCACATGCAACCACATTACACATTGGGAAGGGGGATAAAACGTATAACAAAACCTATGCGTGATCCATCACATACTAAGAATAGTCCTAAGGGGTTCATACTTCTTCCACCTAGGTCAACGGGATACCAATTCAACTAGCATGAAATATAATTAGACTCATAAACCTACGAACGGTACCCGAAACATCAAACTAGACATAGGCATGATAAACGGAGTCCGTTGGGACACCACGGGGAACGGGGAACATCAAACGGGGAAACCGGGTCCCGGGTGGGACGAATTTCAGCGGGTAGCCGGTGGTGGGGGGCCACCCGTGGGCTGCCCGCCGTTTCTAGTGTTCCGGGCAGCGGGTCGTCGACGGGTAGCTTCCCGCCCGCCGGTTACCCGCTGCCAGGCGGTGTTTCCGAGGGAGAGAAAGGAATTCGGTTAGGATGGGTTAAGGGTTCTCGATCCCAAGTGAATAATCTGGTTAGATGCTTTGATCACGATGCGTCGACGAGCTGATGATCCTCCTTCCTTGTGTTGGAACTTGCTTGACTTTAAGATCCTTGTTAGACCTTGCTTCCCAGGCTAAGGTTTCATCCTTCTCTTCTATCTTGAGGGAATTTCCCGTGGTGATTTAAACACTTACTTCTTTAATGCGCCCAAGGTCTTGACCAAGTTGGGTCAACCAAGCCAATTTCTTAGGGCGCACTTCCCAAATTCTTCCCAAAGTCTCTTGGGAGTCGATGGACTTTGGGTTGAATTTCTCTTCTTATTGAATTTCATCTCCTCTTTAGTGGATGAAATTCTTAGTAAGACTTCATGTCTTACCCGGGTTCGGCTTGTTGTGCCCTTTTGTGTTATTTTTAATGATGAAGGTGTCCTTGCGTGCCCCTTTTTCTTTTTAAAGCGCAGTCGGTTACCAAATCTCGTTGTGGGATGACTCGGTGACCTTACGAGTCATCTCATTTCCTTGTGGGTCCTTAATGACCCTTGAAGTCTTGGCGCGAATGTGCTCTTTCCCTTTTGCTTAGCACCATGGACTACGTAGTTCTTGATTCCATACAACTTGTAAGGAGTCCCTCTGATTTGCGAACGACGTCCATGGTTTGGAGGAGGTTTTTAGCATTTTGACTTTTAAGGTCTTCGTGGTTCTTAGCACGAGTTCCCAACTCGCCTCCTTGGTTTGCGCAATCCTTTATGCCAAACATCCCTAGTCGGTTGTAACATAGGATCCAACTTCAATTACTCGTGCCATGTAATTGATTGTGATTTCACCGATGGTGCCTCGTGGCGTCAAGGTCTTTTGTAACACCCCAGATTTTTAAGACATTTAAAGCTTATATAATAAAGGTAATATCTCATTACATCCCAAAGTATATCACAAGTGTACGGGGTGCTAATGCCACACCTGGGCTAGAGAACCCAGGTGCACAGACTGTCAAACTAATATCCTCCGAAAAGCATGCATAATATTGCATGCAGGCCGAAAGGGAAACTAATCTAACTCTACGCTCCAGTTCTAGCGCGCTCCAGTGCTCTAGGTCCTCTGTGTTCTGAAAGCCAAATATAATCTGTTCAGCGAGAGATGCCGGTAACCCACTCCAACGCGTTGAAATACAATACATATAGGAATATATAGATATACGAAAACCATTTTGAGCATGAAGGTATATCCCTACGAACTCTTGCTTTAAAACCGGGAATGACTCGACAGATAAGGCTAGACACAAGTAACAGTTATCACAAGCATATGCAGTTCATAACAGGCAAGGCATAAACAATAATCACAACCCAACCTAAACAATCCCATACAAATCCCATAGTCACATCCCCAAAGATTACTCATAATCACAACTCATCCATAACATAACACATAACACACTTGTTGGCGCCACAGGACCAATCGCATGCCGATACATGAGGGTCAGCGCATATAGCTCTGACACGGCCCCGCAACACCCTGCCCCGTATCGCAACACGGAGGGTCGATCGCAACCGACCGATGAACCGCCAGTCATCATAGTGTTTGATCGCAACCAAACAGTGACCGCAGCCCAAGAGAATGTCATCTGACCGCAGCCAGGAAGAGGACGAACCGCAGCTTGTATAGAAACGTTTGATCGCAACCAAACGGTGGACCGCAGCCCAAGAGTATCAATCTGACTGCAGCCAGCTTCTGAACCGCAGCTTAGGGTGACCAATCCGATCGCAACCGAATTGGGGTAACACACACACATAACACATAGCCAACACATGCAACCCACATTACACATTGGGAAGGGGGGGGGGGGATAAAACGTATAACAAAACCTATGCGTGATCCATCACATACTAAGAATAGTCCTAAAGGGTTCATACTCCCTTCCACCTAGGTCAGCGGAATACCAATTCGACTAGCATGCATATAACAGACTCATA
>VALG01016241.1:0-13815 GCA_009835305.1 Ipomoea purpurea | reverse complement strand
GTTTGTGAAAGATGCTGATTGAGTGAAACCGGGGCCTAACAAGGATGTGATACGCGCCACCGATGGCTTGCTAAATATTTGTTGCGAGTAATTCTTGAAGCACCGAAAGCCAATATTCTAGAAACGAGACCATAACCTTTTCTTTGCGGTGCGTTGCACAGGCCTAGTACGCATACAATTTAATCGTATAAAATTTAACATTTTCAACAGAATGGGGGAGAGAGCGGAGAGAGAGCGAGAGCGGCGGGGACGGGAGACGGAGACGACGACGGAGAGCGAGAGAAATTTCACCTTAGCTAGTAATTGGCGGACCTGGCCTCTTGATGACATGGTTAGCTGAACTCGATCGGCCCGGGGCACGTAGCCTAGCTGGAAGGCATACAGACGACTGTCTGTATATGAATCAACCTTCACATGATTAAATTACATTGTACACAATCACACTTGATGTGGCATGATAAGGTGTGATTGTAACGAGTTTTTCAAAACCCTTTTTATGTTGAGCCTCGAGCTAATATGAATTAAAAGGGAGTCACAACCTCATCCAAACTCTCTGACTAAACGAATCATGGCTGGGTTACCATGCGACCATAGCGTCCCCGCCTTCGACGTCCAGGTATACAGTTAATAAAAAATGTACTGGACCGGATGGAACTAATGCAGGTAAAGAATCCGAGCAGAACCTTATCCTTATGTCTTAACCGATAAGACCAGATTGGGATCGAACTACTAATTCATGCATTCAAATGAGGCGGACTCAACCAGTCAACCATAGCCACAATCAAAAACTGTGAAGTAGATATCTAAGCAGTATCGATCAACCCCAATGTGGTTCAATCAAAACATACAAGCCCCGCGATACGATGTGATGACAAGACCGCTCTACACGCGTTATATAAAGGACTTTGCCCAATTATGCCCATCCTTCGAAACGGAGTGACAATTGAAGCCGTCCTTGGGGCGTCCGCTGGCCTTCTATTCTTTTTTTAGTCATACGAAATTGCTGATCATAATATTGCGTGGTTAAATAGCAGCTCACTGATACTCTCTATTTTGTACATCCTTCCTAACAGACATAATTTTTTTTTAAAAAAAAGTTACTGTATAATTTTATAAAAATGAATAAAAAGTTTATAAAATCAAATAAGAATTACAAACAATTAAATTGATATCATGAATAAGGTGTAATTAGTTAATAAGGAATTTATAAAATAAAAAAATGTCGACTGAAGTAGCGGACGAAGCAAAAAGATCTTGGATGACATCAGGATGAGAAATCAAAACAGCCCTCAGAACGCGGATAAGAAATATCAAACAAAATTTACAAACATGAATTAATTGGATAAAATGATTCCAATAGCGAAGAACATATTAGAATCGCACATCTTCGTTCATTGATTATGATATTTATAAATACTTCTTGCCTTTAGTTAGAATGATTTCAAGTTTTCGTTAAACTCTAATTTGCGATAAAATGAATGCCACAATACAAACGTTTATACATATTGAGCTAGATGCATTAATAAATTAAAAAATTATTCTTTTAAATATTTTTTTCTAGTATTTATAATATAAGGTTCGTTAGATTAATGAAGTTAACATAATTTTTTTATCATAAAGTAAGTCGCGATTATCAAAGCGCTCATCAAATCTAGAGCTCACGAATTCCTAGCAATAGTCTGCCGCGGCTATTGTGCATTTCCAAATTGGATCCTCGACTTTCCTAATCTTGCGCGCACGAATTGAACCACGGTTGACTATCAAAATTGCTTCCCACCACTAGTTCCTTCCGTGGAAACTAGCCGGTAGTGTCGCCCGGCGATTGCGAGTGTGTTGGCGCGTCTCCTTGCTGTGGCTCATCTGTTTCCAATGTCAAGTCTCCCGCCTTCAGATTCACCGGAGTCACGCCCTGCGTTGCTCGCTTCCCACCCGCCCAGCGCCGGGGCGCCGTGCCCGCGCACAACCGCCTGCAGCTCTCCAGGGACTCCCGCGGCATATCGGATGCACGCCCGCGGTCACCCGCTGAGACCGCCGCGGGGCATGCTGAAACAACAGAATTCACAGTGAACTCTATTGCTACAGGTAACTACAAGACTCAAGATGTAGATGCTCGTTCCGTCCATAAGTGTATATGTAGACTGCAAAAATGGGAATGGTCCCGCGAGGAAGAGACTCAAACCTTACCACCCATATCGGTCGGAGCCGGCGCAAAAGCCTGCATTCACATATAACACCGTGCGGGGTTATTATGCCCTTCCCATACGCTTATACACTGTACTTCGCCTGTTCCCGCTGGCTGCTTGCATGGAGAGCGAGCACAAAACCTAAGAAGAGAGCGAGTTCGAGTTAAAGGCCGCGAACGGCCGGACGGCCAAGCTTGGATTACCAATGCCCGCAATGCTAAGACTGTTTCTAGAGTGGATTGACGGTTGGCCGTGATGCGGAACGGGCCATGACAACTGTCAACCCCTATTTGAGCCCCAGTCTGGTAAGGACAGCCATCGGTCAAGACGGAGATCTGTTCCTCTTGGAAAAAGAAATGTGAAGTCTTGGAGCGTATCTTAGTAGGGAGTTTGGGATTGCACCAATAGCGAGAGAAGACGGCGAGGGTTGTGCAGAAGCTTCACGTTGGGAGAGTACCGGGGAAACAGTTGGATGTGGGCGAGGGATATTTGATCGTGCTGTCGTGAACTTTTCATCTGCGTCTGTTAACATTGGGGCCAGGCAACTTGCGACGACTGGCGCCCCCTGCTGCTATTTCTTTTCTGAAAATTGTCCGCGAGTGTTGATTTGCCTTTTCAGGCTATGGCTGACTTGATTCATATGACTAGGTCTATTTCATCTGTCGCCTCTCGGCCCCAACTCATTTACGTCTTGCCGGAAGCCTGAGGAGGATGTTTGTCCGGTGTACTTCACTCTCCAGGGTTTGTGTCAGGACAGAATCATTACTGCGTTACATTATGTCTTCTTTAAGGAGGATGGATGCCCTGTAATCCACTCATTGAATTGAGGTGTCGCACCTGATACTTAGGGTGAAAGTGTAAACGATGGATCTTGTCTTGGATCGACAATAGCTTGATTTTTTTTAATGGCTTCAATATTTTGTCAGACTCAAGCATCCACGAGCTAATTTGTGATACCAGTGCAACGAGACGAAGTTGGTTGCAATTAGTGCAAGTTTGGAAACCATTAAGAGTGTCATTATTTTGAAGATGATGAGACTGCAAATGATTCCGAAATTTCAGAAAATCTTGCGCAACCTGCGACAGTATTCCGTTCATTCTCTGAAGTTGAAATAAACCTTGGTAAAACGCTAACCCTTTTCATCCTAGCGCCCTACTCATCAAGAATGATATTGCTGGCTGACATGGTTCACAAACTCACTGGCCGTGGCCTGGGCTAAATTTCAAACTTCTATTTTCTTGATTTTTTTCTTAATAATGCCCTTCGACCGCGCTTAAGAGAAGTGCAACACACAAATAACTACTCATGGCATAGAATGCAAATTCTAGAGGGAGGATAAAAAAGATATCTCTATGTATTGTTTTATATAAGTTTTATATTTATATGAGAACAAGCAATGAAGGCTGCGTAGAAACAGATATTCATTTGCATCCAAATGGTTCTCAAATGAAGCCTTCCGGTAGAGTGCCAGGTTACCATTCTTGAAGAAACAAATACATGTCTGCCAACTGCCGCTGAGTGACAATTCGAGACTTTTGGTGCCCCAAGGCGTTAAGCAATGACAAGTATGCCAGTCTGACAGTTCCACCGAGGCGCCGGCTAGCCCCTCAACCGGTAAACGACGTGGTCCCGCCCGGCGTGCAGGCACCCTCCAGACCGTAACCAGAATTGTTGTTGGCCGGTTGTCGCGAGAGTTCCAGCTGCGCCGGAGCCGCCGCGGTGTACAAGAAAGGTCACCGGGAGCCTCGCTGCCTGCTCGAACAATAAAGGTTGCGCCGGGTTCTGGCCCCGTAGCCGCCCCCAACGAAGCGAGGCAAGAGGACCAACAACGGTGCCCAAGAAGGTATCATGCAAATCTCAACGACTTGCCTGGTGGTCTGACGAAGCCTATCTGTTCATGCATGCACCAGTAAGGTTCGTGTTTTGACTTTTTGAGCTAGGGTGGAGGCAGAAAGACCATTTATTTTGTTTCATGATGACCGATGGACGATTTTTGTTTATCTCTTGTTTTTTATTTATTCTGTCTTATTAACTAACGCTAAGTTTGACGGAACGCGACTAAATGATGCGAACGCATTTCAAGTCAAGGGTTTAATTTGTCCAAATAAAAGACTATATTGATTCTTATAATGATAATAGTCATACATTAGGTCGGAGGACTATTGCTTATTGTTTATTATCTCTATATAAATCTTCACTATACTAATATATTATCTCTCTTATTATATATGGCTCTTATATATTATTATATATATATTATAATGGCGTGTCGAATTTTTTATTATATCTATATTATATCTTTTAGATTGATTTTAGATTTTAAGTTTTTCCTTAAGATGTTTCCTAATTATCCTAAATGAATATGATTATCCGTTTACTTTTTTGTTAGAACCTATCTATCTTTTTCCGTAATTTCTGTTAGTTCACCGTTAACTTACTCAATTGATGTCAATAAGCAAGGTCTTAGGTTCAAACCTCCTCCCAAATCAAAGTTGCAAAATCTTAATAGCTCTATTTAGCTCTTATTAGAATTAACTAAAATTAATAATTTAGTAGCCCTACAACAAGAAAAATAACACATATGCCATTCTTTAATTTAGAATTATGGGTGGCTACAATGTCGTTTATTCAAAAAAAAAATTATGTGGGATTATGCACATAAACTTAATAAAAGAAATATTATTTTAAAAAAAATAAGAAGAAGTAGATTCTCTTTAGCTTTATATTCGCTACATGTCTACAATGTCTTTATATATATATATATATATTTTGATCATTATCATGATAATATTTATTTAATTAAGAAGAAATAATTTATTAGCTTATATTGTCTTTGATCATATTTCTCCAATGCTAAAAATTCTTTACATGGTCACATTCGATTACATTAATTGATTACTATTCACTACGTTGCTCCGTATTATCCTGTTTCATTGTGCCACTATTTTTTAATTAAATATTCAAAGTCCCTAAATACCAAGAATAATGCCGTATCCCATTTATTTACAAAGTATTGCTTATTAATACCATGAAAAAATTAAAAAAAGTCATACTTAGTAAGCCTGAATCATCATGTAAGCTATTTGAGATTTTGTTGACAAAAAACCGTATTCAAATCACAACAAAAATCCAAGGAGGACCGAATACTCTTCTCAATGTCCTTGTTGGGACAATCAGCAATTGCGGTTAGCGTTTAGGGGCCGGATGTATATTATCAAATTTGACCACGAATTATATCACAGCGGTTGTAAATGATAATTTGGAAAAAAACTGACCTGTTTAGATTAACATGTAAAAAATGATCCTAAGGGGTATACATATATTTAATAATAATAATATTAATAGTTTAAAAAAAATAAAAAGATTATATAATTAAGTCAATCATATTAACTTACTTGCGGACATACTCGACAAAATTGAGTATTCAAATCACACAACAATTGGAAGCAAAACTACCACTAAGTGTCCTTATTTTGCCAATCAAGCCAAAAGTTTTAGCTCTTCGAATATTAGTATTGATTTTAATATTTAGCCCCTAATTTTTATTTTCTCTCCATTAGTGGTGTACCGGGTTTGGTTCTCAACCGATACCGGTATACAATTATTTTATTGATAATTATAAATCAATCGCTTGCACTATCATTATTCTTTCGCAGTTTGTAAACTATAGACCCATGTAACCTATTAATACACAAATTCAACATGTCACATTTCTATGCATTCGAACCAATCTTACCGGGAATCATAGATCTGGTGTCTTGATTATACTTTCTACAAGTAGGCTTTTAAAAAAAACACCTTGGGCATGTCATCCCCAATCGCGCAGAGGTGCGCGTTTAAAAAACACTAGTAACATATTGATAAAATACATTAATAAGCTTAATCAAAAAGACAAGTAGATTAAGTTCAAATTTGATATGAAACACAAATTAAGTGCGGGAGGGAGTTATAACATCACAATGGGCGGTATGGAGAGTATAAGAGTCAAAGAAAAAATTGCACAAGGCTACACAATTCACTTAGAGGGGCAGAATGTAAGCAAACAAAAGAAATAAGTGAGGACCTACGGGTTTTGTACTTTCCTCTTTTCTTCCTTGTACAGTTTCATAACCCCGACGTGTTTGAATGAAGCGGGCGCCCTAGGGCCGCTTGTACGATAACAGAGACTTTTCCGCTTTCCATCCTTTCATTCCTCAATGGGGTGACAGTAGAGCTTGCATCTCCTTCTAGATTCTGTTTCATGGGTATCAGAGCGCCGTCGCGGGAGGGACCTACATCGCCGCGGAGCGCAGGCACCCGATGCACCGCGCGCGCACCACCACCTCATGAGAGGATTAAGCAGATCCCCTCAGCTTCCGTCGTCGCACAACGACTCGCGACTAACGTCCACACGGAGGAGCTTTATCACGCAGAGGAACCAAGCGTTGGAGACTTGGAGAATCCTTTGATGATCGAATAGGAACAAAAAAAAAAAAGATTGCACAATCTACTAACACTGTTCTAGTCTCTCATGCCGTCCTGACCGAAAGGTCTAATTCTGGCTCATGAGTATATCCATGACGGAGTCCACTGAAGTGAAAGAACAGCAGTGAGTTATTAATGTTGACGACACCACCAACAACGACGTCGTACAGTCACCGGAGTTCCCAGCTGGAGAAGGTGCAACCTGGTCAGGTATGCCGTGGACTTTCAAAGTGTGTTCCAGTCGGTTCCAATTGCACAGATGTATTACTGCATATGGATCAAGGCTAGCGAGGATGTCGCGTGCGACGAGGCAGTCTACAGACCACGAGGTCTCTGCTAACCGCGATCGGTCATCGGCCAGTAGCTGCGTTTACAAAGGCAGATCGTACATGAACTGACCAACAGGGAAGGCAGGGGGGGTTCATCAATGCAGGTACTATACGCGAACATGTAGGAATACTCTGGGCAAGGAACTGGATGATCTGGAAGGTCCGCATACATGTCTGCAAAGCAATCCGAAGGGCGACTTGTCACCGTCACTTGACACAACTAAGGGACCAGAACATGAAGCTTGACCACCGGGTGATAGCGATCTTCTTCAAGGACTAGAGGTTTCAATACAATAGGGCGTTGAAGAGCGGGGAGTCCTTGGTGAGGATCCTGCTGTTGCCGAAGGGGTGACACCTGGAAGGTGATCTTGCGTGCTTACGGCAGACAAAGAGGACTTGAGAGACACATCCGCTCAAGGAATGCTAGAGGAAACTGAGTGGGCGGGCGCCAGTGGGCGGCGGGGCGGGGCCGGGGGGACCGGGTAGGCGCGGTGCTGAACCGCAGCACGGCCTTGCGGAACATGTGTCCATGCAGAATAGTCGTCAAAGTTCACCACAAGCAACCACAACAGGTAGACTGGGACAGTGGCTACTTCCTCACATGCCTATAATCGAAGAAGAAACACAGGTAGCAATGGTAGCAAAGGAGTCATGGCTCAGATGTACCTGGGCTTTGTGGTGATGACTGGAGTCCACGCCCATAGGACAGAATGCCGTATAGAGGAAGAGAGGCACAGGGTACTCCCCCTGTAACACCTTGAAATTTTCAAACTTTTAAAGACTTATATAATAAATGTATTCTCTTATTAAATCCCAAACAAGGAGCATTGTCAAACATAAGAGTATGGGGTGCTATGCAGCACTTGAGCTTGAGAGACATATGCACATGCGCTAACTCAACTTAGATTCGTATAATATAAATGGGCACGCAGGCCGAAAAGGCGAAACTATCTGTGTAACACGATGGATTTTTCAAAACATTTAAAAAACTTATATATAAAGGTAAATATCTCATTCATCCAAATAATCATAGCGTACGGCGGTGTGCTATGCCACACCTGAGCTAGAGAACCCAGGTGCACAGGCTGTCTAACTAATGTCCACCAGCATATAATCATAAGATGGCACGCCAGTCGAAAGGAGAATACTATCTTCTACGCTCCAGTTCTAGCGCGCTCCAGTGCTCTAATCTCTGTGCCTGAAGCCAAATATTCTGTTCAGCGAGAGATGCTGGTAACCCACTCCAACGCGTTGAAATACAATACATATAGAGATATATATAGATATACGAAAAACCATTTTGAGCATGAAGATATATCCTACGAACTCTAGCTTTTAAAACCGGGATGACTCGACAGATAAGCTAACACAAGCAACAGTTTATAACAAGCATAGCAGTTCACAATAGATAAGGCAATAAAGGCAAGCATAAACCATAATCATAACCCACATAACAAGTCCCCATAAATCCCATAGTCACATCCCCAAGACATCATAACCACAACTCTTCCATATCTCAACACATAACACACTTTGTTGGCGCCACAGGGACCAATCGCATGCCCATACATGAGGGTCAGCGCATATAGCTCTGACACGGCCCCTAGCACCCTGCCCCGTATCGCAACAAGGGAGGTCGATGCGCAACGGACCGGATGACGCAGCTCATCATAGTATTTGACGCAACCAAACAGTGACCGCAGCCAAGAGGATGCATCTGCGCAAGCCAGGAAAGAGGACGAACCGCAGCTCGTATAGAAACGTTTGATCGCAACAAACGGGGTGGACCGCAGCCCAGAAGTACTCAATCTGACCGCAGCCCAAGCTTCTGAACCGCAGCTCAGGATACCAATCCCGATCGCAACCTTGAATTGGGTAACACACCCATTAACACATAGCAAGCACAAGCAACCACTTACACATGGCAAGGGGATAAAACTTATAACAAAACCTGTGGTGATCCTCACATTACTAAGATAGTCTTAAGGCGTTCATACTCTTTTCTAGGTCAAGGGATACCAATTCAACTATCATAGTCAACATAATAGACTCGTAAACCCTACGGAACGGTACCGAATATCAACCTAGACATAGGCACGATAAACGGAGTCCGTCTGGACAGCCACGGGGTCGGGGAAACTATCAAACGGGGGAAGGCGAAGTCCCAAGGGGATGAATTTCCAGCGGGTAGCCGGTGGGTGGGGAGGCCACCCGCCGCTGCCCGCCGAAAGTACTGTTCCGGGCAGCGGGTCGTCCGGTGGGCAGCTGCCCGCCCGCCGGCCACCAGCTGTTGGGCGGTGTTTCGGCACGGTAGGTGGCGGTCCCCTACCCCCCACCTACCCCCACTGACTCTTTTCACTTTTACGCCCGGGAAACCTGTTGTGGAACCGAAACCATGCTTAGACACTTTGCAACGCCACATTAACGACAGCACATAGACAATTAATGGATTCAAATACGAGAAACGGAACGCAATACCCTATCATGTTTTCTAAACATAATCACACCAAACATAGGATTTCCCACCCGATAAACCAAGAATAACATTATACGATACATCTAGGTTCTAAATCACTTTATAATTAACAGAATACGATTTGCCTTCTAATTAAAGATTCGGGTAAGAACTAAGCACATAAGCATAGAATAACATCACAAGCACAGAACATCACATAATCATCAAGAATCCATGTAATTATAGAGATCCCCATTTTTAATATCAAGAACACCATAATTATCAGAATCTCCAATCCTCCACCGATTATTCAAGATCCCTCATGGATCATACCATCAAATAAACATCAGCTCGGCCAATAATATGGGGAAACCCTAAGGGGGCATCATAGCTATGAAAATAGGTTTTGTTGAAGACATAGGTGTTACCTCTTTAGCCTTTAATTGATTCTTGGCTATGAAGGATCTTTTTTAAAGCTTTCTTGATTTCTTGATTTCTCCTTTAAGGGGGGGGAATCTTGGACTTTTGGGTGGTTGAGGATTTATTGTAGGTGGGAATTTAGTGCTCCTAAAGTCCCTATTTTATTAGATCGTAGGGGTCTTATTTAGCGTTCTAATCCTTAATTGGGATAGTGTTGTTGGGGTTTAGATCATGAGGGCCCCACGGACCATGGTGGGCCTTTTTTTCCCTAATTGATCATTTTATAGCTTTATTCTTTCTTTTGGGCTATTATTAGTTAATTATTAGCTTTAGTTTGGTCGTAACACGGGGTGTTACACTCTTGACTGCCCGCCGACTGCCCGCCGACAAGTATTTTCCGGGCAGCGGTCGGCCGGTGGCAGCTGGCGCCGCCGGCCACCAGCTTGCGGCGGTGTTTCAGGCAACGAGGTACAAAGGTGGGCGGGTCCCCTACCCCCGCCTCCCCCCACTGACTCTTTTCATTTCCATTTTACGCCCGGGACCGTTGTGGAACCGAACACATGCTTAGAACTTTGCCAACGCCAATTAACGACAGCACATAGACAATTAATGGATCACAATACGAGAACACGAACGGCACATACCCTCATGTTTTTCTAAAACATAATCAACACCCCAAACATAGGATTTTCCCCCACTCCGATAAACCTATGATAACATTATACGATACAACCTAGGGTTCTAATCACTTTTATATTAAAACAAGAATACGATTTGCCTTCTTAATTACAAGCATTAGGTAAGAATAACCACATAACGCATCAAGAATTAACATCCAGCATCAAGAACATACAATAAATTAAAAGTCATCAAAATTCCATGCTAATTATAAAGTCCCCCATATAAATCATCAAGAACACCATAATTATCAAGAATGTTCCCATTATCAAGATTAATTCAATGATCCCTCATGGGATCATCACATCCCAAAATAAACCTCATCTCGGCCAATAATATGGGGGAAACCTAAGGGAATCATAGCTATGAAATAGGTTTTTGTTGAGACATGGGTTCCCTTGCTTTTAATTGAATTCCTTGGCTATTGAAAGGATCTTTCTTATAGCTTTCTGATTTCTTGATTTCTCCTAGGGGAATATCTTTGAGAACTCTTTGGGTGGTGAGAGATTATTGGGGTGGGGATCTAGGCGCTTCCTAGTTCCGTATTTATAGATCTAGGGGTCTTATATTTAGGAGTTCTAATCCTATTGATTAAAGGGGTTGGTTTAGGATATGAGGGCCACGGACCATTGTGGGCCCTTTTTCCCTGAATTAATCATTTATAGTTTTATTCTTTCTTTTGGGCTATTGTTAAGTTAATTAATCATAGCTTTAGGGGTCGTTAACAGGGGGTGTTACACTCTGACTGCCCGCCGACTTGCCCGGCCGGAAGTTACTTTTCCGGGCCGCGGGTCGCCGGTGGGCAGCTTGCCCGCCCCAGCGCCCCAGGCTTGCCCGGGCGGTGTTTCACAGGCACGGGTAGGTGGGGGATCCCCTACCCCCCACCTACCCCACTGACTCTTTTCATCACTTTTACTGCCCCGGGAACCGTTGTGGAACCCGACAAAACCATGCTTGACATTTGCAACGCAATTTAACGACAGCACATAGACAATTAATGGATCAAATTACTAAAAACGAACGGCACATTACCCTATCATGTTTTTCATTAAACATAATCAATACCCAAACATAGGGATTATCCCCCACCCTGATAAACCAAGAATAAAATTATCATACAACCTAGGTTCTAATCACTTTTATATTAACAGAATACGATTTGCTTCTAATTACAAGATTCCGGTAAGACTAACACATAAGCATCAAGAATAAACCTCCAAGCAATCTAGAAATCCATAATCCTCAAGAAATTCACATGTAACATTATAAGAATCCCCATATAAATCATCAAGAACACCTATTAATCAAGAATCTCCAATATCAAGAATTATCAAGAATCCCTCATGGGATCAGTCACATCAAATAAACATCAGCTCGCACATTAATATGGGGGAAACCCTTAAGGGGAATCATAGCTATGGAAAATGAGTTTTGTTGAGACATGGGTTACCTCTTAGCCTTAATTTGATTCCTTGGCTATGAAGGATCTTTCTTTAAGCTTTCTTGATTTCTTGATTCTCCTTAGGGGAATTCTGGAACTCTTTGGGTGGTGAGAGATTATTGTGGGTGGGATTCTAGGCGCCTCCTAAGTTCCCTATTTATAGATCTAGGGGTCTTATTTAGAGTCTAATCCTATTGGGATTAGGGTTGGGATTTAGATATGAGGGCCCACGGACCATGGTGGGCCTTTTTCCCTAATTAATCATTTATTAGTTTTTCTTCTTTTGGGCTATTGATTATTAATATTTAGCTTTAGGGGTCGTACACGGGGTGTTACCACTTGATCTGCCCGCCGACTGCCCGCCGAACTGCCCGCGGGAAGTTACCTGTTCCGGGCAGCGGTCTGCCGGTGGGCAAGCTGCCGCCCGCCGGCCCACGAGCTGCCGGACGGTGTTTCACGGCCACGGGTAGGTGCGGTCCCCTACCCCCACCTACCCCCACTGACTTCTTTTCATACTTTTACGCCCCGGGAACCTGTTGTGGGAACCCGAACCATGCTTGACCTTTGAACGCATTAACGACAGCACATAGACAATTAATGGATCAAATACGAAGAAACGATACGGCAACATTACCCTATCATGTTTTTCTAAACAATAATCCAATTCCCAAACATAGATTTTCCCACCCGATAAACCAAAATAACATTTATATTTATACATCCTAGGGTTCTAATCACTTTTATATTAACAAGCAATACGATTTGCCTTCTAATTACAAGATTCGGTAGAATAACACCATAAGCATCAAGAATAAAACATCCAAGCCATCAAACATTAAACATAATCATCAAGAATCCATGTAATTTATAAAAGATCCCCATATAATCATCAAGAACACCCAAAATTATCCAAGAATCTCACAATATCAAGATTATCAAGATCCCTCATGGATCATCCATCAAAATAAACATCAGCTCGCCAATAATATGGGGAAAACCCTAAGGGGGAATCATAGCTATGAAAATAGGTTTTGTTGAGACATGGTTACCTCTTAGCCTTTAATTGATCGCTTGGCTATGAAGGATCTTCTTTAGCTTTCTTGATTTCTTGATTTCTCATAAGGGGAATTCTTGGAACTCTTTGGGTGGTGAGAGATTATTGGTGGTGGTGGATTCTAGGCGCCTCCTAAGTTCCCTATTTATAGATTTAGGGGTCTTATTTAGAGTCTAATCCTATGGGATTAGGGGTTGGGTTTAGATATGAGGGCCCACGGACCATTGGTGGGCCTTTTTCCCTAATTAATCATTTATAGTTTATTCTTTCTTTTGGGCTTAATTGATTATGTTCAATTAATTAGCTTTAGGGGTTCTTAACCACCGGGGTGTTCACTCTGACTGCCCGCCGACTGCCCGCCGACTGCACCGCCGGAAAGTACTGTTACCGGGCAGCGGGTCGCCGGTGGGCAGGCTGGCCCCGCGCCGGCACCCCAGCACATGCACGCGGTGTTCTCCCACCGGCCAGGGTAGTGGCGGGTCCCCTACCCCCGCCTAACCCCCCCCTGACATCTTTTCATTCACTTCTTACGCCCCGGACCTGTTGATGGAAACCGCGAAAACCATGCTTAGACACTTATTGCAACTCAATTAACGACAGCACATAGACAATTAATGGATCAAATAACGAGAACGCGAACGCAACATACCCATATCATGTTTTTTCAAACATTATCAACACCCAAAACATTAGATCACCCCCACCGATAAACCCATGAAATAAAATTATTCCGATACACACCTAGGGTTCTAATCACTATTATATTAATCAAGAATACGATTTTCCTTCC
>VALG01016240.1:0-32505 GCA_009835305.1 Ipomoea purpurea | reverse complement strand
ATATCTACATTGAAGAGTTGTATCTCAATTGCAAATAAACCTCGTTGCTTCTCACAGGGAAGAATCTTAATGGAATAACACTAAACTAAAAGAAAAAACTATGTGTCTCTAGCAGTACCGAACCCTTCAAAAAATGCTTCTCTTAGAGTGCCAAAAACCGATCTTCAAACTAAGGCTTCTCCCGGAGGCAGTAGAAAAAATCCATGAGATGGAACTAGTATCAAGCATTAATCGTAGAGGAACAGAAATTGTGTAAGAATTGGTTTCCCAGTTCTATTCTATTCCTTTTCTTCAGATCTAGACTACCACTAGCAGCCATTATTCTAAAATGATAAGATCTTATTATTTCTAGAACAGCTCGCTGATTGAAGCCACTACTAGGTCTTTATGATTGGTATATATTTTGCTGGGAATTATCATGTAGACGTTTCCACATCAATGAAATAACTCTCGGCGCTATGTAATTAAAGGTTTAGTGTGTATAGAGTCAGACGGGCACTCTTTCGCAGAACACCATCGATATAAGGAAACAACTTCTCTACATAACTTAAATCACACGATAGAAACATACAACAAGAGGAAACGAAGAATGCTAACATATTGGTGTGGGCACATTCCTACTAGACTTGGTCCAAACCCCTTTTTTTGTTCCTGTTTATTTTTAAGAGAACATATTCAATCAATATGAGTATAGCATAGTTGAATCTAGTGGACATGTGTTACCAATGAACATAATAAATTGGACATCATTTTTTCTCTGTGTTGCTTTCAAGATTGTGAAAAAAAAATAAAAAAATCTTCTATAATATTTACACATCTAATAAAATTATATATATATTGATATAGTATACTAGTGATATGATATATTAAGCTATAAGGGCTAGCTAGAGCTTTACAGTAGGATAGTGACATCGCACATTCTAGCTGACAACATTATTCCAAGCTAGGTTACCACTAAAAAAAGCAAAGGCAATAGCAGAAAACAACGAGAGCATCATCTACCTGACGCCAATATGCCAACACCCCTAATCTCTTAGAGACCCTTAAAAACATCTATAACGCCTATTGCATGCATAAAGGGTGCTTTCTAGAGAGGTGCGTCTCATATCACACATATTTAACACCTTAAAAAGTACTAGGCTATTGACTTATATCCCAGACTTCCTTAGGCTCAAACCCTTACATGAAAAGCAGTGGTATACACCTATATCTGCAACGATCCACCCGCACTTGTGTCATTCCTACACCCTCTCAAAAACATCAACGAGCTTACATGATAGTCTTTCATACATCAATGCAGATTATACAGTTACACAATTATTAACGCATTCCAGACGGTAACATGAATCTAACAAATGAATTATGAACTTTATACATACAATCTAAAATCAATAAAAAAAATGCCATATCGATATCCGAGTAAGTTAGCAAAAAAAAGAATGATAAGTTGTGTATTATGAACCATACATTCAAAATAGCAACGCATACCAGAATTCTCTAGCATAATGCAGTGTGGAATTAATTAGTGTATATGTAAGTATGATGATGGAAATGTCAGTTAGCTTTAATCTGATTGGAGGCAAGATAAAGAACCGGGAATGCTCAGACACCAATTTAATGAGGGTGTGCGATGACAAGGGCAGTATGATTCAAAACACTTTACCTTTGTAGTTTTTATTATTGGCTAACAAGAATTAAAATCCCAAAAGAAAACCTACTATTGGGATCACAAGAAGACCAACGTATATATAGCTAGCACTCTAAAATGACATCTGTACAGTGCGCCACTAAAGGGAGAGAATTTACTTTTAGCTCGCTAATTTATAGGAATTTATTTTTTTTTTTAGCACGCAGGCCAAAGGACGGAGAGAAACAAATCGATATGATAATACGGTCTTGTAGAAACATACTATAATTGAATAATTTAAATTCTAGTGTATCGGAAGGCGAGGAATAACTCAGTAGTTTGCAGTACATGATCTCATCTTTTCATGAACTTTCTGGTTGGCCTCTATCTTGGAATCAAACGCCCCCTCTATAAAGAGTCTTAGAGCAAATTCCTCCAGCTATCGCATACTATCTTATGAATTTGATACGTTTTTAGAAAAAGTGTCCAATTACAGAAAAGAAAATAATAAGGCAAGTAAAAAACGGAGAAACGACATACTATATTTCGGTTTACAACAAACTGTCAAAAAAACAAATGGTCGACCAAAAGAGTATAAATAATGCGAGTACCAGTAAGGCGTTGCTGAACCGGGCGCGCTTCTTGACTTCACGCGCAGATGGTTCATTTATTGTTTTTCCTCTATATCTCTCTCACACTACAGCGGGCTAAATATACGATATATCTTTATTCTAAGATACATACATACAAAATTAAAATTCCAGATATATTGTTAACAGAAATCCTATAGAGAAGAGAGAGCGCACAATAAAGCCAATTTTCATACAGAACACACCATGATAAAATCATATTGAGGAATAGCATACTTACTTAGGAGTCAAACTAGCTGCAGATGTTTGAGGAGTTGAATTGACCTAGATTTTGTAAATTATTTTATTTTGTTATTGATTCTTTTTAAATCAAAATGACTAAACACTCACAAATATAATTTGAAATATGTACTCACAACTAACTTTTTACTTTAGTGAGATCTAAAAAAATCATGTTACCTCTAATCTCAATGACTAGCTTAGTTAAAGTTTTTTGGCATAGTCCAATGAAATCTTGATTCCTCCCATCTTTTTGAGAAAGCAAAAACACAAAAGAGAAGAAACAAGGAAAAGGAGAAGACTATGATGATGCTGGGAATTTTGTTTTGCCATTTTAAATGTCAAGCTACCATTAAAAAGGGCACCAATTGATGAGTTAAGTTTGATTCTAGGTTGAAACTTTAATTGCTTTTTGTTTTTTAAGGTTTGGATTTCCATATAATAAGATGCTGTTTTGTGACTTTGTGTGAAGTAATTTGATCTCTCTCAAATTATTTCTTAACTAACCTGCACTTTTTCCATGTTTGGTTGGAGATAAAACTTGCATACACTAATTCAAAAGTTTCAACAAATCCCCATTAATTATCTACCTTCTTAAACCCCACATTAACAACCCTCTTTTCCAAAAGATTCTAACATTAGGTAGCATGAAAACACTTATGGACCAGGGTTCATATTGCATTGTGAATCCTGATACAAAAGTTCTGTATCTTTGTACTTACAGTTAACCGTTTCTGTACATGTAAACAAATAACTTGATAGCTATAGGTACAGAAACTATCAACTACATGTATAGAATGTGTCAACTATAGATACAGAATCTAACTTGATAATTGCTGACACATAATATGATAGTTACAGGTACAGAAATTATCAACTACAGTCTGCAGGTACAAAATGTGTCAACTATAAATACAGAATCTGAAGATTATTTTTGGACCAGGGTCTACAATGCAAGGTAAACCCTGGTTTGCCCAAGGCAGGCACAATAAGGGTGACTGTTAGTACTAGCAGGCATGAGGAATCCTACTTTTCAGCTTTCATAAGAAGCAGTACCCTCACAATGCTCATTTGAGAGGGATATGACTTTTCAAATTTCAAAAGAAAAAAGAAAAAAAAAAAAAAGACTGCTCCATTATTGTGGTCACTCATGGAGAAATGAACAGAAGTGTGGAAATCCAAGATAAATTTTTGAAACACAACCTACCAGCTTAACTTGAATGTTGCGCTTTGGTGCTTTGACAGTACAGAATTGAAATTCATCCTTTTAGCAACAGTAATTCCAATCATGCAGGCATGCCCTTTGATTGATTAGTACGCAAAGAAGGTAAACGAGATGTACATCGAAGTTAGCAAAGCAAAAAGACAAACGCTGCATGAAACCATAACCAAACTACAAACGTCTTGTCAGGCGTTTTGTCCTTGGAGAGAGATTTTATTGTTTCCGCCCCCTCCCTTTCTTGGCTGGCAGTGACTCAATCTGCTCTTTTCCACCAACTTCTGAAATATCCGCTGCAAAGAGGAAACAGGAAAATCACTAAATCATCATCATCATGGTAGAGAGAACTAATGCACGTTCATTAGCATAGAACTCGTAAAAAGAGTAAAAAGTTATACCATCAGCTCCACGAGACATCAGGGTGAAGAATATATTGTTAAACTTCTCCATTTTCTTGGCATCTTGAGCTTGGTCTGTCTTGAACTTTATACACTATAATGACAGAATTCAAAAAAAAAAAAAAAAAAAAGAAATCATGAAAGACTGAATGATTTAACATCTAAAAATAGCAATTGAAAGGCACATATTATGATATCAAAATGGAGCAGAAAAAGAACCACACATGGCTTCAATTCCTTTAGAAAAAAGAAATTGGAAAAACAAGAAGCAAATGGTGTAAAGAGATTATTGGGCAAACTGTTTGTGTACCTTCATCAGAAAAAGAAATACCAATTTCAAGGTTCATCCGGTACTCATTGCCATTGCTTTATCCAACATTAGATTGTTACAATCTTTTCACATAGCTTTAGTCTGGCAATCAGATTGTTAAGGTTTGACTACTTTTATCATGCATTTGAGGATATAAACCAAATATCTATATCCCACTCTTTTGTTTCATACACATGGGGTTGGTAGTAAGCTGTTAATATTTCCATTTGAATGTCAACTTCCGAGTCAAATGAAAAAAAACCACAAAGACAAATATGGTTCTAAGGCAAGCAAATTTAGAAAACCACCAAGATCGCTCTGTGTTAGACCTCACTCCTAAGTCCTAATCAACACTTCCAGTGAAGGTCATGATGTCTCGGCAAATATATGCTTTTATTAAATTCCCTCACGGGCATTCTTGCTTGCCTCTACAAGGACCTACTTTGTGCCAGGTTCAACTAAAAACATTGAATTCAGCTCACAGATTCATATTAACTGTTGCCAAGTACCTTGTAAGCCTGATGGCATCACTATACCATTCCAAACGGAAGGTCTCAGGTTCGAGTCCCATCCCAATACAAGGGTGTTGGCATTATCATGTCGAACAAAAAAAAATTCATATTAACTGTTCATAGACACATAATGTTGGCAAGTGGTAACACTTCATTTCTGTCCAAACCATGTCCCTTGTTTGTAGGGAGTAGCCCATTCGGCTTCAAGTAGATAACATGATATATCTAGTAATGCTTTTAATGAGTGTTGTGGTCAACTTGGCATGCCTAAACTGTACAGCCAACTTACACCAACAAATATGCAGTGCAAGGCCCCAACATAATCCTCAATGATAGACTATCAAAAAGTAGGAATAATTCTTCAAAAAGAACAATTTTTATTTTTTAATCAAGAAAATCAGCTCCCCAACCCAATCACAAGCTATCAACAAGCATTGCACCTTGCCCAAGCACTCGAAGAACTCATATATGTTGCCACAAAATTACAGCATGCCAATGAATACATTATTAAAAACACCATTATAGATAGTACTAATAAAGAAAACAAATGCCTCATTCTTAAGATCTCTGGTATGCATCAAAACAACACTGACTGAGCACACTATGAAAAACTGAAACTGTGTTGCCAACATCATAATTTGCTGTCCCAAAAACCAATCAGGCATTCAAATACCAATAATAATAACCAGGAGAACAGACAAAATCCTATTTAGATACAAGTCTGCAATTTCATGTTTAGAAACAAAAATAAATAAATAATTATGAATTGAAATATACCTACCTCTTTATCATCAGTAACTTTGAGAACCAGTTTACCATCGGAATGCCTGTATTTCATAACATACCGCGTCTGCACCAAATTTTAAATTCAGAACGAATTTTCCAGTAAAGAAAAAAATGGAGATTTTAAAATACATAACATATGCATATACATTCTCAGGATTGGCGCGAAATAGCTGTGTGGATTTTTCAACGAAATCAGTCCCAAGAAATGATGTAAACCATTGCTGTAAACTCCAATCCGATACCCACTGCTTTCCCCGCTACGTAATTACAAGAAACACGGAATCCTCGACGCCGGCGACTATCCTTCGCGGTCCCGATCGACAAGTATTCGATTTTTTTGGCTTTCCTTTCTCTTAGGGTTTTATTACGATTTTAAACATGTCTGACAAATGACAATTGTGGTTGGTCCAGTGGTTCCCCTTGCATGCTGACTAAACATGGTTACCGTCCAGTTGTTATGTCTGACCCATAACCAAGTCATTTTGTATTTGTTTTTTTTTTTTTTAATTTCATTTTCCGTTTCTGTCGTTTTTGTTTCGTATGTACAGAATTGTATAGTAAAATGCACATAAATTCTTAACATAATACATAATACATATAAACTCTTAACATAATACACATAAACTCTTAATATAATACACATAAACAAAAGACAAAATACACATATAAACACAAGTGTTAAAAAAACTGTAACGGACGGAACGATGTCCATTGCGTCAACTCTCCACCAACTTATAAAAATGACATCATCGGTACATAATGCTTTGTGCACCCTAGTGCACAGTATAAGGATTGGTAAATAACGCTTGATTCTCTTAATTTGGGCTGAGAGTCATTGCGTTCTTTCATGTTTCAACCATGTTAGAACTTAGAAGTGAACTTTATTTGCTCCTTTCAATCTCCTATAGTTATGGACAAAGTGCAGTCTATTCTGATTATATAAAAAAAAATGTAAAAAAAGACAGATTCAACGAGTAGCAGGAAAAAATGTTTATTGATAACCCTCGTACATCATAGGCAATAACACTATCAAAATTCAGGGGAAAATAAATAAATAAACATAATCTCTGTTTTATTACTCTAGCATCTGAAAAATCATAATACAACACAGTATAGAAACAAACGAGGGGACTGACTTGTATAACCAATCTGAATTACATGAGAACTTGAGATATCAGAGTTCCCTGCCATGTGGCTGGTTGATGGTAACCAATCTGTCCCGACGCCTATTGTAGGGTAATGAGAAACAACTCTATAGGGTACCTTGTTTTGAACTTGAAGGAAAGAAGAGGCTAAGAAGCTGGAGCCTTACGACCATAATACAACACCATCACGAAATCCTTGGCTGATGAACCAATTGCAACGGGTACCCTTTCTGAGGAGGTCATTTGAAGCCAAGAATCGACCAAGTTATTCAGCTGCAGTGTAGGTGCTATCGGCTGCCCCATACATCTGATTTCAACCTATACAACAATCAAATAAAAGCATAGAACTTAAAAACGGTACTCCTGTGTTTTTACTCCTTGTACTTGTTTATATGAATAAAGACAAGTGATCTTCTTGAGAATTGTTGCTATAACAAGTGTGTAGCCATTACCTCATCTTCACTTGTAAGATCCAATTTCCTCATCAGGTACTTTTGAATGAACGAAACTGGAATGTTCCCGTCCCTGCCACCAAACAAGTTACGTTATGTTCCATTTCGAGGATTCCCCAAATTCCACCTCCACAAACTCCCCAAAATAAAAATAGCAACAACAATAAATTTTAAAAGGTCAGCTCCCGTCTGTGGCTGTCACCACCAGTTTTGCAATTTCCATATATTTCTTAATTCCTATTAAAATTACTTAATTTCAGTCACAGTCCAAGGACCATCTTCTCTGTATTGTAAGTATCTCTATTTCAGAGTGTGCCATCTAGAAGATGCTGCACCAGCTGTGGTTTCCTTCCTAGATGCATTATGAAGAGTGAAGACAAGTACTGAAGTTCTGTTGCCATCTAAATATCTAGACATTCCTCCATTAACCATCAAATATCATCCATACTCTTACTGACTTAAAACTTGAAAAATAGTTAATCAAAGCCACAAAACGTACTCTCTGCCTTAAAGTCATCCAATAGTTAATTTAAGCAGCCACATATAAGACTTCGCAAAAGGATAGGGTAGGCATGATCACTTCGAGGGGCTAAGCTAGCTTTTTTCTTCCTTTAATTACCGCAACAAAAAATAAAAAATGCAAACATCAAGCCATCAAATGCCTTAACTGAGTATGTCTTCCCTCAGGATCTAGACAAATCAGAGTGTAATCTATGAGAAACGAGGAAATACTAAGTTTTTCCTAATTTCTCATTATCAGAAAACAACAAATATGTGAAATCTAACTCAAATGAGGGAATACAGGTTTCTTGAACAATTCAAACTTAAAAGAATAATATTATTCAAAAAAAGGAATTGTAAGCCAGTACTCAAAAACAAACAAATAATCCAGAATCATAAATAGCATAAAATGACTTTATAAGAGCATGAAAATAGTTATTAACTTATTACAATTAAAGTGCACAAACATTTGCTTTTAATGAGAATGCTGAAAACTTTGAGAAGTCCAAATTATGGCCTACTTGCCTTTCATAAGACCAATTATTTAAGTTCAAATTTAGAACAAAACCCCACTCTGTATAAGTGAGTGGCAATTTTGTGTAGGGATGGGCAATGTGCCCCGTCCCCCATTGGGGATCCCCGTCCCCGTCGGGGAAAAATTCGGGGAATTCGGGGGACGGGGATACCCCTCCCGCCCCGTCCCCGATTAAATATTAAATTAAAAATTAAAAATAATTAATAAATAATAATATAAATATAATATATATATATATAATATATATATATATATATATTAATTTTTTAAAATTAAAATTTTAGTTTTTAAATTAAAAATTACAATAATTTAGACAAGGAGTTACCAGATTCCCCGTCCCCGCGGCCTAAAATTCCCCGCGGGGACGGGGATGTAGGACCTATTTTCAATTCCCGCCCCGCCCCGCCCCGTTGCCATCCCTAATTTTGTGAAGCCAATGCCAAAAATTTGCACATGAAAATGATCTCTTCTTTAGTGTTTTGGAAAATCTTTTGCCCTTTAAAGAATGTGTTACTAAAAAATAAATCAATGGAAACTGAAAAAGCACTTTTAAAAATTTACATTTAAACTCAAAATCAAGTGTATACAAAGGATGAATGGGTATTTATTTTTCCTGTTCAGGCAAAACTTAGGGTGTGTATTGGTTCTGGGTTTACACACTAGGAATGGGAATCCAAATCATAGTTATGTTTGATTGACAACTTTTTTTAAAAAAAACTACGGAGATTTTTGGGAAATTTACCCCCTTCAATTAAAAACCACATTCCCTAATTAAAAAAAAAGGTATCATTCCATCTTATTTGGTAATAATGATTTTCAAGTTTGGATTTTGTACTTTTTTAGATTTTGGTTTTGAATTTTTTTTGTTCATATTGAATTCTTGGTGGCTTTGGATGTCATTATATTAATGAATCAATTAGCTTGAATTTTTTTGTTTTTGGTAATTTTTAAAACCTTTATTCCCTTATAGGGTCATTACATAACCAAACATCAATATTGGTAATCATCTCCAATTCACCCCTACTACCCAACCATGCCAAAATAAACTTTTCACCAAAACCTATACCATTACCAAGTATTTGATTCCCATTAACCAGTTCTGATTCCCACGTGTGAACCAAACACACCCTTAATTATAGACAGTAACAATAGTTGAATGACTGAGTTGAAAAAGGAACTCACTTGATTCTCAAGTAAACTAGCAGAAATTCTGGGGCAACGGTTCATCTCCATGTCCTAAACCAATATGAAGAGTTAATCGCCATTATAAGAGTGGGAAAAAATAGTTCATTGAATATAATTTGGTTCCACCCCAATTAAATCAAATAATTTCAAGATATAAAGACTAAGCACGATTCTTCCACTGATCTTCAGAGGCCACTAACATGAGACAACCAAATCGGACCAATCCCTTCTTTCACATTTAGTTGCTACAGCATCAAGCACAAGTTTGTGGTGGAAATACTCAAATTCCAAAAGTTGGTTCCTTCTTCCTTTCGACCCTTCGTAACTTTTTAAGGCTTTTCTGATTCAGGAGGGTTAGGATCATCGTTACTCTTTTCATATTGAACTTTAAATTTCTGTCCCTGCTCTTTGACCTTAGATTTTCGGACATGTCCATCATTGTCAGAGGCATGTGGAGGTTCAGGTTTTGCAGCAGAACCTTGTGACGTAAACCTTGAAGACTTGCTCCGGTTTGCAGCTTCCACCAAACAATTTAAAGGTTTCCATAAATCAACTTTCCCATCCCACTGTTCAATGCCATTATCTGTTTCTTTAAGAGATGCAAGGCTTGATGGCTCAGCATTGGAAGTGTTCTGCATGAGGAATTATTCAGACATAAAGATGATGTTGGCAATGATAAGAGAAAACCAGAAGAAAGCTCAATACGAAGGCACATGCAGTAGCATCTAGTTTGCATTCCTCTACCTGTCTTACATTCTGGGTAAATTTGTTCAGGGTCTCAGGTGAGTTAGAGCTTTCAGGTTGATCTTCAATATCAGCTTCCTCTTTCTTCATAGGTTTCTCAATAGAAAAACTGGAACCACGTAATGATTTTCTAGCGACAGATTTTGATCTTCTTCCAGTCATTCCAGATTGTGTTGACACTCTGGGGGTATTTACCACTAATGAAGAAAGTGATCGCTCCTTTCTCTTCACTGGTAACATAACTGAAGGCACAACTTCAGGTGCCATCACTTTTCGCCTCTTATATGGGAAAATCTTTGCCCTTACATCTTGCACATTATGATCTGCCCTGGAACCAATACATTCAGCTATACACTTCAGCACAATGTGATATTCCATCAATGATCAATGTGAGTTTGTTGCCAATAAAAAAGAGTATGCAAGCCATAATTCATGCACAAATCCATTCCAAAGAACACAAAGTCAGATAAATGGTAGTGTTATGCATAACCATAGCTTGGGATGTTCAGGTTTCAGTTTCTTTAGTCTACAAAGTATCAATGTTGATCAAGTATATATATATATATATATATATATATATATATATATATATATAAAGCTCCTAAAAATATGTGCATGCCCTTGCACAATGGAATAGTTACTTTTGGCATCACAGGTTGGGGTGGAAAACCTGTGGGTCTTTGTGACTAGAATCAGAGATCAGTTTTCATACACACATTATAATATCAACACATGAAACCTCAGACCATCAGTATGACTACAGTCTACATATCCATCATTTTCGTGAGCAAGTAGCACAATGCCTAGATAGATGTTTTATGTTTAGCACTGGGTGGGGTTAAAGTCTTGACAAGAAAGGCCATATATGATTGTTGTATATATTTATGTAAATAATGAGCAAGTGTAACAATCACTGCTCTTTCCATCCAGGCTTAGATTGTGCATATAACCAATTTCTTATTAAAGAAGAATTTGTAAATTGTTTATTCACAGTAACCAAATAGGATGGCATGAGCTGACACCATCTAAGGATTCCCAAGTATTAGAAAATGGAGGAATTTCTTCTAAGACTTCTCTTTCATTGGGGTGAAAGCAAGCAAGTACATGAAGCCCCCAGATGAAGTGAGCAAGTGAGAACTATATCAGCATTTTCTTTGAAACAATTTGCAAAGATTAGGTAACTTTTGTTAAATTAATTTTAATATGGCTCTGTCAATGAGAAATTGAAAAATCTCAGAACTTCCATTGAGTACATGAACAAGAATTTTTATGTCAAACTGAAAACTGGAAAAGGGAGAGGTGGGCAGTAGTTATAGAGCATATCTGACCTTAGTTTCTCAAGTGGGACACAGCCTAAATCAATGTTACATATTGGGCAACATTCCATCTCCTCGTCTGAGAGCTTCTTATAAATGCATCTCCTGCAAACTGGGTAAAGTTCCAAACAACAGATGATTTGAACCCAAGTATTTAATGTTATCAAAGATAAAAATACAAATTTACTTCAACAAAATAACAAGCTAAAGCAATTAACTTGAACTAGTATTTTCAATCATATGGAAAACCAACACTGAAGTGAGAGTGAGAGTAAATGTGATTACCACTGGGGTAGAAGTGTAGAACTAATTCACTTATTCAAACAAAAAGCCTTATGAGTTTGACACTTTGGCATGTATCGTCATCAAAGCAAGTTGCAGAGTAAAAACATGTGTGTTAATAAGCTTTAATTGTAAATTTCACAGCTAAGCATCTTTCCAATATAATTATCAGAGTATAGCATTAATTAGATTGATGAAACAGGAAACTCTAGGCATATAGTTAGCGAAGTCAACTATAAGTTTGTGACCTGATGCTAGAGTTCCACATCTAAAAGCATATACGCAAACAAAGAGTAGCAAAGACCTGCTACCAGATACCGAGTATCTAGATTTCTAGAAAGCAAATCCAAGAATAAACCGGGCAAGACAATGCAAAATAGAGCAAACTCGGATCGTAATCAGTCAATTCGAAATTCAAGCACATAATAACAAATCACGGAATCAATGAAATTCGAAGTACAAACGAACGGAGAGATAGGGAGAGACTTACATGTATGAAGGCATTCCGAAATGGTAGTAGCATCTCTGAAGAGCTTATTGCAAAGAGGACATGTCATGCATGCCGCAATCGTTTCTCTCCTCACTTTCACAACTTGATTCGACATCTCTCTCTCTCTCTTTCTCTGTCTGACTACCTGTTCTCCGTTATCTATCAGCTCGTTCGTCGTCTTCCAAAAACAAAGCCCCGATTCAGAACCTCCGAAACCTCAACGTGATTAGGCGGTGCATGTTAGCAACGACACATGAAACGTGAAATTTACGTCCATTCCCCGTCTCGAATCTGCATTAAAACCAAAACACAAAACTCGCGATTGTGAATTAATGCAATGGAACGCCCGGGAGGGAGAGATTCGAGTTTGAACAGACGAGAAACCTGGGAATCGGCGAGCTAAAGCGGCTCCGGCGGATTTGATTTGGGAAAAACGGAAGCTGAGCTGGCGACGGATTTGGGTCCGGCGGTGGGTGGCCGATGATCTGTGAGTATGCGTTGGATTAGGACTTGGGAGACGAAATCCACAGCGGCTTCACTCACAATGCCATGAACCCAAATACAATTATTCGCCTTTATATGTATTTTCGCATCTTTAGACTTTAGTAGAGTATTTATTTTTCTTTTCCTTTTTCTTTTTTTATAACTAGAAGAAAATTTGAAAACCCCAAAATAAAACAGAGCCGATAACAAAATTTTAGGTGAAATTACTCTTATATACTCTCATGTCCAATTAGGGCCGGGCACTTCGGTTTTCGATTTGGTTTTTTTCGGTTTCGGTTTCGATTTTTCGGTTTTAAAAAAAGTTGAACCATTCGGTTTAACATTGTAGTTCGGTTTGATTTCGGTTTGGTTTTAATCGGTTTGGTTTCGGTTCGGTCTTCGGTTCGGTTTAAGCCTTACAAGAATTACATTCATCAATTTTAACATTTCATAATTTTTAACATACTACCTATTACCAAACAATACCTATTCACATAATCCACATCAAAATATAAAGTTATATAACAAAATAAAAATTTAAAGTTTAAACATACTACTAAATAGTAAATACTAACATCACATACTAATAGCAATCTTATTACCAAAACATCACATACTTAGAAATTAGCAAGGTGAAGACATTCAAAGTGTTGTTGAAACTCGAAAGAATGAACTGATTAGGGTTAGATCTATAAGAATATTAGATTAGATAGAAGTTATAAATTTAAATATATTATTATTAGTTCATTAATATATATAATAATATATATAATATAAATAATCAATATAAAAAATAATATAATAATAAGATATATATAATATAAATTAATATATATATATTTAATTATATATTATTATATATAAATATAATATATAAAATTATATTTTATATTTTTATTTTTAAAAAAAAAAACAATCGGTTATGTCGCGTTTGGATCGTTTTAAACCGAACCAATCGGTTTCTCAAATCTTAATAGGAAACCGATCGTTTTTTTTCGGTTTGAAATAACCAAACCGAATCCAACCGCTTACAGGTTCGTTCGGTTATTAACCGAACCGAAAATGCACCAGCCCTAGTCTCAATGAAATATATTAAATTCATGAGAACAAAAATATTATAATTATATCAATAGAGAAATATTTGTACAACATTACAATTAAAAATAGTTAAAGTTTCATAATGTACTAATTGTTCAGTGACTGTAACTATTAGTGCTACTTATAACCTTTAGACTATTATTGTCACCTTATGTTTCTTCAGTGATTACTTACTAATATTACTCGTAATACTTCAACTAATGCTCGAATAACATAATTGGGTCGCCTTTAATATGCATATCCACTATCCAACACATCCAACTATGGTAACTAAAGAAGAAATCCATATATCATAGAATAGTTGAGTTGTTTGGAACAGATAAAGCCTGATGTGGTGAGAGAGAATTGAGAGAGAGAAAAAAAAAAAGTTGACCTGCAAGGAGAGTTATTGGAATAATTGCACATAAATGCTAAATCATCATTTGTTGGGCACGTTTCGTCACGGCAGAACCACGACTTGTCGTGTAGCAATGCAGCGCTCAGGCGCGCCTGGGCCACTCGTTTTATAATAATGGTTTTTTTTCTTTTTTTTCTCTCACTTCTCATATTCTCTTTCCTAATCTCACTTACAAAAATCTCTCAAAAATCGCATCGGAGTTAAACTACTAAGGATGCTCTAAAAGCATCTCCAACAGTTGTAGTTTTTGAGTTTTTTCATGTGCGATTAGAAAATAAAAGATGATAGGAGAGAGAAAATTGAAGAAAAAAATGAAGCGTCAAAAACGCGCATGCATGCGTCCAACTGGGCACTGGGTTGTCCTTCACACGACCAATAGTCCAAGACTCTGTGGAAGATTTGTTGTAGTGGGTCCCACAAGTTTGCCAAAAACTAAGGCATTGCATGAAGCTTTTTCTCTCTCTACACTTTCTCTCATTCACCTAAGTTATGTTTTCTCAAAAATCCCACCAAAAATTACTGGTGGGGATGCTCTAATAATCGGATTTAATATAAAATTTTAGACAAATGTGATTTTACCTTCTATTTGTGGAATGTGGATACCATAATAGTCTGAAATATTTAATAATTCACATTAACCCTCGAATTTTGAACAAGCATTGTGCACTCCTATAGGTAAGCACAAGGGAAAATACTAAAAAGACAAGTCTTGAAAAACAGCTATAAGGTACAACTCCAAACTTAGCAAAAGTGTAAGGGAAATACTAAAAATACAAGTCTTGAAAAACAACTATAAAGTACAACTCCAAACTTAGCACAAGATCGGAGCATAGACCACTATGATTTTGTAACCAATTTGCGATTTGGTCCTCCGTCAAAACCTAAGCTGATATATGCTCAACCCTCAAGTGTAAGGGGCTCCAAGCAACACATATGGTCTATTTTTTTTGTCGGAGATTTAAACTCATGACCTTTGGCATGACTCTGATACCAAATTGAAAGATGTGTTTAATCTCAACTAAAAGCCTAAGTTGATAGTTGGATTGCACATTAATGATTATATGCTCAACATATTTGGTCAAAATTGATAGTCGATGATCAATTTAGTAATTACAGCACAGACAATGGACCAAAACCGTCATTAATTCGTAAATACATGTTCAGAATACTAGAAACTAAGAAAAGTCTGTCAAGAAAACTAAATAATCATTGAACATTAATAAGTTCAACAAATAGCAACACTACACTGTACTAATGGGCAGAAGCAGGGGCAGGGAAGGAAGAGGGATACAACATATCAACCACATAATGCCTCTTTTGGTCAAGTGAGAGTTGAGAGAACACATTCAATTTGGGGTAATTTCACGAAACATATCTCCATCAGGAAGCCCAAGTTTCATGAGCTCTTCAACAACATTATTAGCTTTCTTCTCCCGCAATTCTTCCCTTTCATCCTCGTTTGCCAAAGTTGAGGCAATAGAAGCAAAACTGTCAATAAGAAGGCCAAACTTTTTACTTACACCTTCGAATTGAGAATCAATTGTTAGGGACGTAGCGGATTCCCTCATTCTCTTCGCAACATCATTCCTTCCTAGTGGAGTTAACTTCTTTTGCTTTCTTGAAAGACTATTTTTTTGAATTTGTTTTAGAGGCTTGTGTCTCAGAGTTTTCTCCATCTTCCAAATTAATAGCTGCAGTTGTTTCCTCGGTTTTCAAATGCTCAATAGCATCTTCAAGTCGTTTTGTTTTTTGGCTAGTAACCCTGCCTTTTCCATAAACTGCTTCTAAAGCTTCCAAGTAAGGGAATTTCATCCCCCAAAGGCCCATAGCATGCTTATGTGTCTGACGAAAAACTTTCATTAATAAACACAAGAAATGCGCTTGCACAATTAAAGAACTCGATCGAGCACCATACCTTGACCCAATTCTCGTACCATTGTCTCCCACATTTTATTTCCGTATTTGCATGATTCCAACTGCATCCACTTTGGTTACACATTTCATTTATGGCATGGAATTTGGTCCTCAACCACTTTAACTTTGAATCAATATGAGGATCAGCTTGCTTTGAGAAGTAGGCAGCTTAATGAGAATTCGCTTATGCAACTCAGCCGTGTAACCATATTTGAACCCACTCTTAGTTCTCCACAAAGGGTCAAATGCCAATTCTTGCAATGCCTCAACCAACGCTCTAGATTCTTCGTCACTCCAACGGCATTTGTTTCTACCTCTTCCACGCAATCGTGGAGGATGTGTGGACTTATCAATCTCCATCCTGAGTCATGACAGTAGTATTTATAGCGACAAAAAAGTTGTAAACACAGTCGTGAGCCATATTTAAAGAAAGAATAAACATTCTTAAAATGTGCATAGTTCTTTAATAACAAACAATAAAATCAATCAACTTTGACGCTGGAATACACAGCATGGCACCTTGACAGGACTCAAAAGACCATTGGATCTGGAAATAATTCTCGGAGCCAGGTAGCACATGTATAAACACTTTGCATATTACATCAAATGTTTGCTTATCAAATATAACCACGTTCTTATGAAATGTATCATATCATCCTCGCATCCATTACATAAAGCATTCTAGTTAATGATCTTCCTATTGCATTTCCTGCTACAAACATTGCTACGACCATTACCCATTGCAAATATAACCCCAAAAATGCGAATTCACATTGGGGGTAACCCCAGCCAAGTTGGTCAGATTGTTGACTTGGTAGCCACAACGTTACAAGTTCAATTCTCAACGAGAACGACCTATTAGCCTTCTTGGTTTGAGCCGGTCAGCTATGGGCAAACTAGGCTGGTTTAGCTGACTATGGTCCCATGTACACCCTCGGGTAATGACTGCAATTTCCTCATCACTCAAAAGAAAAAATGTGCCTTCCAATTGCAATAAGAAGAGACTCATTACATGTCAAAGCACCACAAATTGAAATCACTGTTTTAATAACCATTGGAGTGTGGAAATTTGAAAAGAAATTACCAACAACACATCATAACATCAACCACACAAATTCACTGCCAAACATAAAGACAAACACCCCACATTACGTCGCTTGTAAAACAAAAACCACAACCTATATCTCACCAGCACAAATAAATTTCGGGTCTCTGGTGCTGCCTGATTCTAATATCAAACAGTAATTGTTACAGTAACATATATTTTGGTAAAAATAGACGTCAATACTTGTTGACAGACACGGAAACCCTAACTTTTTGAGCTCTAGAAATAGATGCCTAGCTAACGAGTGAACATGCATGAATGAACACAGGTAAGCAAGAGAACATAGAACAATGGGTGAAGATGCATACAAACCTTTAGGAATCTCTGTCTGTGTAGTTGAATAGCAAAGCAGCCCTCACTCCACGCCAAAATTCAGGAAACGATCATACTAAAATGGCGGTGAAGTGAGACGTGGACAGTTCTGCAGGCGGGAGGAAGTGGGCGATGGTTGCGGTTGGAGTTCGAGGGGTATTTTGCAAATCGGAATTATTATTATTTTTTTTTAAAGAAAATTATTATTATTAGGGAAATTTTTATTTTTGGTCATTCAATTATATGTGCTATAAATTTAGTCTTGATATCTTATATAATAAAGGAGTTAATATCCAAAATCGTCCTCGAGTATAGTGGTTTTTCTCAATTTCGTCCTAAACGACTTTGGTAACATAATATCGTCCCAGACTTCTGTGTTTCGCTCAATTTAGTCCCAAACTTTTGTGTTTTTGCTCAATTTAATCCCTGATTTGTTATTATGTCAATTTGGTGTTAAATAAATAGACAATTCAGTAATTTTAATATTGGCATCTCTTTAACTCATAGAACATGTGAACTGCGAAATCCTTTTTTTTTACGAATTACTCCCAGAATTACTCCTAAAACTGCGAATATAAAATTTGATTTGCATGTGCCGTGGAGTAATTCTGGGTGTAATTCGTACCAAGAAAGAGGAATTTTCGCACTTCACAAGTTGAAAGTAAAGAGAGATCAATATTGACATTACTGATTGTCCCTTTATTTAACATCAATTTGACGAAATAATAAATTGGGACTAGAATTGAGCGAAACACAAAAGTCTAGGACGATATTAGGTCACCAAAGTCGTTTAGGACGAAATTGAGAAAAACACTATAGTCAAGGACGATTTTGGGTATTAACTCTATAATAAAGTGATTGATTTAATGACTGAAATAGTAAAATTATCACTTAATAAAGTGATTGATTTAATACCGGTGGCTTTATGGTTTACTGGTATTGGATTGCTCCCTTATGTGGAGGTCTAGGTTTTGAGCCTCAGTGTAAGCATAGGTAAGTTTGATTCAAATTGGGTCAAATTTTTACTTAAGTTGAGCTTGAATGGATTTGTTAGCAATCGAATCTCATTCTTACACGAACAAACTCCACCTTCTCCTTCTTCGACTTTGTCTCCATTAAAAAAACAAACAAGGGATGTTGCTTTGACACTAGGCCCAACAGTTAATGAATTATTCGAGGACTCCCCAACCCCCAACAGTTCCAGCTAATGATACTCATTGTGAAGGGCGAAACAGGGATCCACCAGTACTCGCCAGTTGCAAGTTTTTTGAATGGCCTTGCTCGATATCCATGGACTCTTCATCAATGGCACTATCATTAGCCTCCGTCCGTCGTCGTTTTTTTAATATCATAAACGACTAAACCGCGTTCAACCTCATTAACGTTTAACGTCCGTGTTAGTTGAAGTATTAAATAGGGGATTGACTGTTTCTTTAAATTTCTCAGAATGACCATGCATTACGTCAAAGTATCCTTCCAATTAAGGAAAAATAATTGACGTTACTTGTGGAAGAATCTTTTCCATCTATAGCCACTTCCGCCGGACGCAACCCCGGCGTAGCCCAAGCCTTCCGTTCTACCGTTGTCTCCGACGCTATCTATTTTGTGCCAACCGATGATGAAGCCCTTCTACCCCCTGCACGGAGATTTGGACCAAAAGGCTTATCTTGCTTTGGACCCGAGATGTGTAGTTTGACTTTGGGGCAAAACCGATCACCATGCCCCATAACACCACACACGAAACATAACAACATCGTAAAGCGTTCATATTTAAATTCCATCGGTACCCAATCCCATCATCCTTTCTCAATTTCATTCCCTTTTTAAGTGGCTTATTCCATCAATACTCACACGGACTCGGAAGAAAGTACGAAAACCACCATCAAAGTTCCTTTCATCCGCCTTTTTCCATTTTACCAATGAACCCACCAATGACTTCTAGAATAGCCTCAGAACGAAGCCCCGTTGTAGTCCATGGATCTGGATCCAAAAGGATGCGTCGTCTAGCATAACTGTAGTGGGATCCTCCACTGGAGAGATGCATTTGAGAACTAAGAGACTCTGCTCAAAGGCCTAAGGGCCATTCTCGATGATATGTTCAAGATCACCTTCATGATAAAATCGGAAGAGATAACGGTGACTCTCGAGTTCCCGTACATTCATACCCATCACCGGCGTCCAGAATGACGCCATTATGTCCCTGAAATAGGTAAATTTGGTGGATTTATCATATACCAACCGGTTCACAGCCAAAAAAACTAATCGTCGCTGGATGAACCTAGCGACACATTTGCAATCTGATGCACAACACCCTCCTCATCAAGATCTGCCATGGAGATATGAGCAGCAAATGTTGACGCCCTGGAGCCCTCCATGATCACTTTGGAGAGACGACCAGAGAAAGCGAAAAAGAAACACTCACACTCGGAGAAGACAAAGCTCCCGAAGAGAGCGAGATGAAAAAATTCCTTAATAATTCACATTAAATACGACATGGTGGGATGACCATAAGATTGCATTAGATCATTGTTTTTAGTGGATGCGAGTGGAAAATTTCAAAATCACATTTTGCATATTAGATGTTGATTTGCCCGCTCTATGATTATCCCTACGTATATATCAAGAAATTAAGAAATTGAGTCTTTAAATGTCATAGCTTTGTGTTGAGAAGTTTTGAAGAAGGTTTTGAGAATGTGGATGTTGTTTTTTGTTTTTTTGTTTATAAAAAAAATAAAAATAGAATTTGGATGTTTATTACAAGTCATTGAAGATGATTTATTATAATGAGTAATAAATAAATAAATTCAGTATTGTAGAAACATAAGTTACTTTGATAATTCGAGTTTTTTTTTAAAGAATATTTGAAAGGGGATCACCCAAAAATTTAATTTTGTCAGATTATATCTTTAATAATATGAACCCGTTAACCAAATCCTTTTCGACTTTGTATAACTATATCTTAGACTACATGAACTCTTCCACCTTATCATCGAAAAAAATCATAAAGTAGCCAGCGAAGAGCAATTAGCCGGCACACAGGAAAAACCCTAGCCGATTAGTCAACCACGCTCCATTTATCCACATTAGAATTATTTTTTATTTTTATTTTAAAAAGCATAGGCGCCAAGGCGCCAAACCATGAAAACTCCCGCGCCTTACCACACCACTTCCGCGCTCTTTATTTCGTCCCAAATCTAATCACTCTTCCACCTCCCCCAACACGTTTCAACTTCCTCCGCCCAAATGCACGGCCACCTCCCGCACCCCGCCACGCCCACCTCCGACGTCGTCTTGCCCAAGCGCGGCGGCAAGAAGCGGGGGACACTATAACTGCGGCCGATGCGGTCTTCCGAAGAAAGGCCACGTTTGCCATCTCCCTAAGGATTACACTACTCCCACCTCCGATGTTACGGCTCTCAGGCGACGCACCTCCTCCGCCTCGCCTTCCCCTCTCTCTTCCGCCCTCCCGCAGCTGCCTCCCCCTCCGTCCAGCCAGCTGGCACCCGGCTCCGGCGAGCTCTGTCGTTGACGACGTTGATGTCAGTGAGTCGCCTGGATCTGACGACGACGAGGAGGACTTTGAGTTTTTGGATCTAGGTGGGTCCGGGAATTTGCCTTTCGCGTTGCGCTTGGGAGGGCTCAGGAGGTTGCCTCCGCCGGCGTTGTTATCCGCGGCGAGTGTGTGTAGGGGATGGAGGGATACGGCTAGGCGGCTGTGGAGAGCGGCGGAGGAGCTCAGACTTAGAGTTCCAGCTAAGGCTCAGATTGGACACGTCAGATCGTTGCTGCAGAAATGCCCTGGGCTCGTAAGACTTTCTCTTAGAATGGAAAGGTTAGGTTCATCAATGGCAGACGGGTCGGATCTAAAACTTTATCCAATCAACCGATTGAAGTCGATTAAAAATGGATTAATTTGTTTGGTTGAAGATATAAACTTAATTACAAGGAAATCCGTAACAAAATCTCACTAGATCAACGAGACGATGAAATTATCTATACTGAAACCCATAATAAACATCGTAACATGATCATTATTAAGAACGGAAGTATACAACATACTGGAACTGGAAGCTGATCTGTTTGTTATATTTTTCTCTTTTGGTCTTGCAGTGATGTTGATGCTACGATGCTGGCCTGCATTGCTTTTTCTTGCCCTAATCTGGAATCCTTGGAGATCTTTACATCCAAACCTCAGTGAATCGGATTACTGGGTATGCTTTTGATCTTGACTTTTGTTGTCATTTTATTTAGATATATTCTGTTTTGTGCAGATCCTGGAACTGTTGAAACATATCTTTTAGCTTTAATCAATAACTGTTTGATTTTGTGTTGATCTGTGAAAGATCTAAGCTTCACTATGAATGGGGCTTTAATCATATTGTTAAGTTCATATATATGGTTTACAATGATCACAAACTGTTTGATATTGTTTTTCTGTTTGTGAGATATAAGCTTCATTGTGAATTTGTACTGATACTACCTCATTGCAATAATTTTTTGCCATCTGGTTCATGTCTATTTTTTCTTCCCTGTAGTACATAATGCATTTCTCTTACAGTATTATCTAATGGATTAATTTGGTGGTCTGATCACATTAAGTAACATAATATGTTTGGATTCAAAGTTTTGGTGGGTCTTGTGTTAGGGTTGCAAACATGAATGAGGCTTGATTTATAATTCCTCATGCAGGGAAGAACTAGGACATTTTGTTTCTGATAGAAAATGCCTTACCATCTCAAGATGGAAGGGTGCTCTAATCTTGGTGGTTTCAGTCTTTGTTCAACTAAGCTTTCTACCCTTTGGCTTTCAGGACTCCGTTGTCTCTCTAAGACGGTATGTGTTTCAAAGTTGCATGTTCAGTAACAGCCTAATCACAACCCTATAATGATTTTTCCATTATTTGCACAGGTGTTCAACTGCCCTAGTCCTGAAGGAAATTTCACTAGATTTTCTCCTGAGGAGAATGATAGCACTGACCTTTCTGCTGTGGTGGAGGGCCTTGGAAGAGGCTGCCCCAGACTACAAACCATTCACATTGCTCTGCTCGTCTTTCACATGCTGTTGTACTTGCACTAACAGCAGCAAATTTGAGTCTGAATGCCACTTGGTTTTGGATATAACTACAAAGTTCCTGGTCTGCAACAGATATTTGTCCTTTTCTAATTTGACAAGGAGTTTAATAAATGAGCATGATTACTTTGACTGTAGGGGGTTGCGGATGCTTCTCTTGTAATGGGGTCTGAAATAACTGATGCATCTGTTGCAGCGATTGCTTCAAGCTACTCAAGCCTTGAGCTACTTGATCTTAGTGGGTGAAGTTGTGTGCTACCTACTTACCTAGTCCTGAGTCCTGACTTTTATGTAATTGTCCTGATGAAACCTTGATTAGTAAAAAACAATGACTGATCAGGAGCCTGGATGATACATTTGGTTCATTTGTATAATGTCTAATTTAGTTTAAATGCTATTAGGAATATTCTGTGATATTTTGTTTCTAAGAATGGCTCGTTTTGATTGTTCTTTTTCTCTTGTTTCAGATCTAGCATAAGTGACAGTGGCATTGGAATGATATGCAATGTTTTCCCAGAAAATTTGTCCAAACTTCTCCTTGCACTTTGTCCAAATATCACTTCAAGTAATATTCAAAATGCCTATAATTCTCCTTTTGCATTCTATTGCACATTCATTTGAAATGGAGTCTGACATCTTTGATTCTTTAGGTGGAATCCAATTTGCCGCAGCTCAATTACCTAATCTAGAGATCATGGACTGTGGAATGACCATATGTGATCCAAATCCCGACAGCGAAAACCCTGAGGCAAATGGTGATCATGATGTACAGAAAATGCCCAACAGCAGACAGCACCTTGTATATCAAAAACTGATTATTAAAACACAGCAGGTTGAAGAAACTAAGCTATATGGGGTTGCTCTGGTTTAGATGTGAGCATTACAATCAACAATTTGAAGCAAATGTTCTCAATTTCAAATGTGATTTTCTCCTGATTATTTCAAATTTCAATGCAGGCATTATACTTGAATTGCCCAGAACTTAATGACCCTAAACCTAAATTCTTGCAGTAATTTGCAACCAGGTACTTTTTGATGCCTTTCTTAAGTTCTCTCCCTATAAGCCAGTTGAAATGTGATATTATGTCTAGTATCTAAAGCTCCATATGTTTCTGTGGCATCTTTTAGAGAGATTGTTACTTCAATGTGCCAATTTGGAAAATGTTCACGCATCGGGTTGCCATGAGATGCTGGTTGAGACCATTCAAAATCAGGTACCCTATATAAGATCTTAAAATTTTAAATTTTCCTTTACCTTGCAGCAGCTTGACATTATCCTTCCATATCATGCCTGTAACACTGTTAAGATTAGTAGACACATCTTTTGAAACCCAAATTACAGTGCAAAAACTACAACAAACTAAGAACAGTTTACATAGAGAGCTCAATCACTGTTTTTGAAAAAGCTCTGGTAGGGTGCAACCTCACATAAGTTGGTTAGGCTACTGGCTTGGTAACCAAAAGGTTCTAAATTTGACTTCCAGTTAGAGTAGTTTATTGGCCTTCTTAGAGTCACAAGGCAAGGATTACTTGGTGCACACTTTTAAGTAGTGGTTGCGGGTTTCTCTTGTCATCCAAATAAAAAAGCTCTAGTAACTGTTTTGTCATTTCATTCAGGTATGTAGCAGTGATTTCATGGCAGTGGAAAACAATATTCCTTGCAAACGCTCTACCTGATGGCTCCAAAAGGATACAAGTACCTCACTTGTTCACCCCACAGGTAATAGAGATAACTAGATAAGCTGTATAATCAAAGGGTAAATGACTGAAATGGGAAGGAAAGAAAATGCAACGACAAAAATAGGATTTAAAAATGGACAATATTGGGAAAAACTTATTTGGGACGTGTTTCTTGTCAAAAAACGCAAGTTAAAAATTGAAAATGTGTTTTTTTCCTTCTGCTAAAATACAAGAAACACACTTCTCAAATGAGTTCCCCAATATTGTCCAAAAGTTTTCTATTTTTGTCATTGTATTTTCTTTCCTTTCCATTTCGGTCATTTACCCTATAATCAAATACTTTTTCCTCCATGAAGCCCTGTGATTATGAGACATTTATACATCTCTTGTTATATATCTGCAGCCATCGGATGGTGAGAAGAAAAAGAGGAAGATTTCAAGAAGCAGGTGTGCTGTGCTTGTAGATACTTAGCCTAATATGCCCCAGCCCCCAGGCATTGTTGTTATTATTATAGGCTGTAATAGCCATAGTTGTATCCCCTTCCCAAACTTGGCCTAAAATATTTTAGCGATCTAAGGCAAACGTCTGTCTGCCTGATCATTGTAATTTTTTTTTTCCTTAAATAAATTAAACTGCAATATTCAGATAGGAACTGATTAAAGATTCAAAGGCCATTGCCTTGCCTTGTACTGTTGTCTCCTCTCCCATTAATAAATAACTTATTAAAATCTGTTTTCTTGTATTTCATATTCCTTTTCATAATGAATAATGCCACTTTTTTCTCATTTTCATTTCTTTTAATAATTTTTCCTGTTGCATCAAAGTTCATGTCTGTGGTCAAGATATTTTGGATAAGATTTGGTTGATTTAAAGAAATAGTACTAAAAGATTTCAGGTTAAGAACTATGCATGTGAATGTTCTAGTTGAAGAATAAAAAATTGTGTTTTGAAAGGGGTGATTGAGTGGATATAATATAATTTGTGTAAAAATGTTACAGGTTTGAATTTTATGAATACATTTTTGCTATGAACATTGAGAATATGAATGCGCAAAAGTATACAATTTATTGTTTAGTTTTGAAATTAAATTGGATGCACTTCTCATGAATCTTAGGGTGCGGAATCATGGTGAAGTTAAACTTGGGTTATTAAAAAAATGGAATCTAAGTTGTATTATTCTTAGGACAAGCCTATTTCTTACTAAATTTCTCAAAATAAGATCTAAATTGATCACTACACGTAACTTGAAAGTGTAATTAGGTCACACTGAATGAAAAAAAGTGCAATTAAGTCATTGAACACCCAAAATGTATGCAATTTCATATGATAACATGTTACCATTCATTTTTTTCAGGCAACGAGGCAGTTGCTTGCTTACGTGGATGGTGAGTTGACATTATTTTTTAAACAAAAAAATTCATTTTCTTTCATCTTGCTTACATGAATGGTAAGTTCATTTTTTTTTTTTTTTCCTCTATCCAAGTTATATTTTCTATTTGTCTTCTTCCTTACTCTTTATGATTATTAGAAAAAAAAAAATCCAAAAATAACACTTTTGGTCAATTCTAAAGACAAATGGCAAGAAAATATTTTAAAAAAAATAAAAATAAAATAGTTTTTGACGCGGATCCACCTTACAAGATGGACCTGGTTCCATGAGATAACAATTGTTCCAATGTTTATCATTTGTTGAAAAGCTTACGCATATTCAATTAATTGCAATTGCTCTTCTCAATTCCAGGGAGTGGAAATGGAGTTCTCAACGTCCTTATCAACGAGGTCCGCAACACTCCACCGTGCGCCCTCAGGTGTGATTCCGAGCTTGCATCACGGCTTTCTAATTGTGTTTCAGCTACTGCACCATTAATTTTATCATCGCCAAATCGATATGGAATCATAGATTTCTGATCTTATAGCCGTTCCGCACCTTAACAGCTCCGTTGTTTCTATCTCTCTATGATTTACTATACGTGCATTGAGTCGTAGGAATGTGTACTCGATTTTGCAGAGACGTTGCTGCTGCTCAGAAGAGTGAAGTTTCCTGCGTCGAACCAATGTTATGCTTCGTTTTTGCGGATCAAAAGAGCTATCAGACCTTCGATACTTTCAATTCCGAAGGGAAATCATTCGCAGGTTCGGTTGGCGTTTGCTCTTGCGATCTGTGCCTGTTTGTAATTGGAATTGGCTGCAGATTATGTTTATACGAATATCACCTGTGCTTCTAATAGATACCATACCGTCCATATGCTAGCTTAACCAATGCAGGCTAGTATAATTATCTTACTATGACAAGTTGGTAACCTAAGATACAATCTAACACTGTTTCTCTTTCATTGTGTGAATTTTATTTATTTATTTGTTGTTGTAATTATTATTATTATTTGCTCTCTGATTCTTTACAATTTTATAACTGCCAATAAATAAATAAATTATATATATATATATATTCTATGTTGACATCCATCTTTTCAGGTATGTTGCCAAAGGAAACAAATTCCAGTCATGGATGCTGAGTATGTTGGCTTCATTTTTCTTCTAGTTTGAACATTTCTTCAGCTTTGTAAATAATGTTTACCTTTTCCTATTTTAGCATATAAAATTTTCTTTACAGTTTGTCAATGCAATATTACAGTTTTTTTTTTTAATTGTAAAAAAATGTCAATAAATTTCTTTCTGTGTGTTATTAACTATTAGTAATTTTTTTCTTAATATACTTCAAATCTGTTATATATGATTCTTTCATGTTTTTTAGGTGCATGGATGACATATATGATGCCTTGGCAGAGCATCTTGTTCCTACAGCTGCAGCCGCATCAAATCCCAATTTAAAGTAAGTTATACCTTCTTCAATCTTGTAAATGCTGCTTCTCACCTCGAGTGATAGGATTTTATTGTTCACCATGAAATAGACTTGTCTTTCATAATAAAGACTTAGGCTATGTAAGTGTCAGTAATTTAGACTTCTCGTTTTATTTTAGCATTGGCAAGCTTGTAAACACAAAGTTTCTCTGTAGCAAATGATCTGCATAAATGTGCAGGCATATTGTTGGTTTGGCTGGTCCTCCCGGTGCTGGAAAGTCAACTCTTGCTTCTGAGGTTGTCCGGAGAGTTAATATGTTGTGGCCACAGAAGTCTTGTTCCTTTGATTCCCAAGTGGAAACACCTGCAACTGCTATTGTTCTTCCAATGGATGGATTTCATCTTTATCGCCGCCAGCTTGATGAAATGGAGGTTGGTTTTGATAATAGCTGATTTTTCTGGTGTGTAATAACTATGCTATATCTATGGTACACATGATCTTAAAAAACCCCTAGTTCTGACCCTAGTATTTACAAAAATCATTGTAGATCAATAGTAGATAGGCTAAATACTTGCAAGGTGCAATAATAGTTATGCTCATGTAATTTGAATTTCTACTACCACTCCATTGATTTAATCTCGTTTTATTGCATTAGCTCCATTAAAAAGATGGAGTTATATGTTTCCTATACTTCTTTAGAAAGAACCTTCAAACAACACACTTAAACAGCAGAACTTCATGCAGATTTTGTTCAAGTAGGTGTAAGCATGCATCTGAAGATTTTATTAGGCTTCACTTTAGAACTATGTGGACTTTTTATATTATATGTGCTGTTCTTTGGTTGATAGGATCCGGATGAAGCGCATGCCAGAAGGGGAGGTTAGGCTCTTTATCACACTATTCTTCAAGTAAATTACCTAGTAAAATCTCTGTCCTGAATTATGTCTCATTTGCTTTTTGCAACCAAATTAAGAGTAGAGTAGTTGATTATATTTGCATGAATGTAAGAATGATGAAAAGTGAAGTAGAAAGTTCATTCCAAAATATGAAATTTTATTAGTACAAAAACGAGTTCCATTGTTCTTGTTTGTTAGAGAGTTTCCATTTTAAGAAAGTGGATACCTTTTTGGGACTCACTAAAAAGTAAAATAATACAGATAAGATGGGATAAATGGAATAGTACTTTAAGATTTATGTGCATATCTAAATATTTTTCCACCTTTTCTAATTCAGCTCCATGGACATTTGATCCCAACTTACTGCTAACGTGTTTAAAAACTCTGAGAGATCAGGTGAGTAGAAAATCACATTTGACCAAGTTCTAAATCATTAATATTTGATTTTATATCTATAGCCGTTTGGCAATTCTTGTTATCTGAGACATTACATATTTACATATAAAGTAAGTCATTTCTCAGTAAGGATGGTTCGTGTCACTGATTTAAAATAAGCATACAAACTGTCATGGAAATTAAGTATCTGGTATCATGTTCTCTGCACCAGGGATCAGTATATGCTCCATCATTCGACCATGGTGTCGGAGATCCAGTGGAAGATGATATCTTTGTCAGTGTTCAGTAAGTAAATTATACTTTAGATTATAATGTTGCCCAAAGATTTTATTGCAATATTCTTGATTCAATTCAGTAAAGTAGAATCTACCTTCCATTTGCAAAGATTGACTATTAGATGGATAACTAAACTCATTAATTCCATGCTCTTAATTATTATTATATATTTTAGTTGCTTATGCCTTAATTGGTTCTTAAAAGTATGTTACTGTTGGAGCAATAATAGTAGTCAAGTGATAAGTTCTTTTTCGCATTACCAGCATTAATGCATTACCCATTGTTTTGGGCCTTGCAGTCACAAAGTGGTGATAGTTGAAGGTAATTATTTGTTATTGGAAGAGGGTGTCTGGAAAGATATTTCATCAATATTTGATGAAAAGTGGTAAGGCATTCTTCTTCTTCTTCCCTCTCTCTCTCTCCTTCTCTCTGAATTCACATTCAAAAGCAGCCAACAAACTTTATGGAGGGGGTCAAAATGCATTATCGTTGAATTGAACTTAGCCAGCACAAATTTCTGTTCCTCACGAAAAACTTAGTTTGACAGGTTTTTATGGCATCAGTGGATCAGAGTAAAACATTTCTGCTTGATTATTGTTTTGACATCATATGTTACAATGCATTTATTTTGAAGGTTTGTTGATGTTGACATTGAAAAATCAATGCAACGAGTCTTAAAGAGGCACATAGCAACAGGTATATGCTAAAAAACTACCGGTCTGTTAACTCTCATTTCCATCTTGAAGAAAAAGCACTGATTAGGTCTGCTTTAACTTTTTGTCTATGGTGTAGGGAAACCTCCTGATGTTGCTAAATGGCGGGTAATTTTGTATCTAACCTTATCTGAACCAACCCGCAAACCATTCAGTGCCTGCTAAAACGTATGGTCTTTTGTTGCTTACCACATCTTGCAGATTGACTACAACGACAGACCCAACGCTGAACTAATCATGAAATCCAAGAAAAACGCAGATTTGGTGATCAAGTCTATCGACTCTTCAAGGTGATTGAATCCCTAAAGCCCGAAAACTCTAGCTTTCATTGCTCACCCACCTATTTTGTTTCGTATGAGGAACATCTGGATAAAATAATTGGTATGGTTGAAAAGCAGTGCATATTGATCTGTCACCAGCAATAATCTTCATTGTTGTATGAATTGACTTAAACATATTATACTTAAATCTTTATCCCAGTTCTTATATCATAGTCTCACAATACAAACTGAACTTTGATGCAATAATTGGCACTTAACCACCAATGTTGGTTCTTGGAGAAGACGACAACCAACCAAAGGACATACATAAATCATAAATGCTGTAGAGACAGACAAAGCACATTGTTTGGTACAAGGCCTTAATATCACTTCTCAAAAAGCAAACCAAAAAAGAAATGCAGTACTCATCAAAATGTTAGGTTTATACATACACAATTACCCAGTAGTTTATCTCACATCCATACTTTTGGGCACAGTAGGGGTACCCTAATATCTATAAGCTTTTGAACTATACAGTTTATTTACTCTGTATTAATTTTAATATATAAGTAACCATGAACTACGCACCTATTATTGGTATTTTAAGAATCTGCCTCCTAACTAGAGTTAGTTTCTATGCTCCATTAATTCTTAGAGAAATAAAGCGGTGAAAATGACTATCAAAGTTCATACTACCAAGTTCTTTGTTCGTATATACAATACAATATTGTGGAGCAGTGGGATCTCATCTGTTATAGTTTAAGGCCTTTAAGCAGTGAAGTTAGATTGCACAGAAACAAGAAAAGCTGTACTAGTAAAAAATTTCCGTTGCGGGAATCGAACCGGGTCTTTCGGGTGAGAGCCGAATATCCTGACCAACTAGACTACAACGGACTTGATGTTAGATTGTTCATGAATAGTTTTAGAGAGTTTATTTCTTATGTATTGTAGGAACCAAAAGCATATTGAATGAATAGTACGAGGTCAAAGTACCTATAAATCCTTGTACTATAGTGTTTTGTTCAATTTAGTCCTTGTACCTTTATTCTGTTCAATTTAGTCTTATCTACTTTAAAAAGTGGTGAAACTAAGGGACAATTGTCCAATCATTAAAACATGGTTTTAATTATTTGTTTTAGGCATACTAATTTAATATATTGGGTGATAAAATAACTAATTTTAATATATTTATAAAGAAATATATGATTTAAGATTAATACTAAGAATTCAGTCCCCCAGCAGACACAGTACACCTAAGTTAGCCAGTCCAACATAAATCTAAAATACCCATTGACTATTGTTCACTTTACAAATTACTCACCTACCATTCGTTTAAATGTACAGAGAGAACCCATGAACATATAAAACACAAACATCAATTAAAAATGAATATTAAACTTGCACCATACATTAGAATACAAATAACATGCTATAGTACATAGGTGAACTAACAAACAACTCCGTTAGTATTTTGGAGGATCACATAGTTTATGATTAGTATCTAATCTTACCCGTTCCAATAACTCGATTTTAAATTCCCAATTTCACAAGAGTTTAAATTCTCACCATTAATAGGATCACCAATGTAACTATTACAAATATTAAACCCAATATACTTGGTCCAATCTAATTTTTTTTATTATTCATACTCATAAAGTTCATCCGGGACTAATTGTAAGTTATGTTTAACCAAGTATGGTCCTCCGTTAGTTAAGGTCTAACCTTCTGTTAAAAGTGGAGGTAATAAAGATAATTTAACTAGAGCTAAATGTCTCAATTCGTAACTTTAATGGCGATAAACGGCGGTCCACATCACCATTTTAACATCAGTTGGGAAAATCATTCAATGAATAAGGCGAAGACAAAAAACAATCCCAGAACATTACGATTCTGTATTCTTCATTTCCGTTTTTTTTCTGGCCACTACAAGCTTCCACTTCTCTCCAGCCATATATTGTGAAACGGTTTTAGGACCAAAATAAATTGACTATCCCGACACTTTAATATTTACACCATACTGGATTTGCTCAAATTGCGAAAGACGACGAAAATCATATGATTACAAATGCCCGCTTAAGCTTCTCTTTCTTTCTCCGCAAAGTCTGTGCAGATTATCAGTAATGAATAATAACATGGTACCTGTTGTATCACGGCCGAAGAAGACGTTCCGCACCTGTGTTCAGCCGGCGCTTCAACGACTTTTAAGTTGTGTTCTTAATCGAATCACTGCAAGTTATTGTTGCTTAGTTTTCCTATCACTCCAAACACATGCTCTTTTTTTCGACTGTAGGCTAGACCATGACATCTATTCCTTACCACAATACATCACGTCCATCCCATATGTATAAAAATTAGTTTGCGCGCAAAAGATTGGCGACTAATATGCTGCTTACTGACTTAATTACCTTCTAGAGGTCCATCCAAGAGATTCTCTTGGGAACATTAAGCTTCTGCTCATATATATTCCATACAACAATTAAACATAACACAATCTTTTTCAGTTACAGCACCAAATAAAAACGATCGATTCTCCATTATTCGGTCAACTACGTCTAACTTGCACCAGCCTCGGCTATTGGCTCCTCTTGCGGCAACTTGGACCGCCCCTCCGGTGAGAGAGCAAAATTCCTTTATTACCCTCCAATTTAACAAAGATTTAGAACTCGCTCAACCTCAACACAGGAGGATCAATACAAATTGGTTTTTAACATTTACAAATACAATCCATACAAC